>PVKE010033759.1:0-17786 GCA_004027555.1 Craseonycteris thonglongyai | reverse complement strand
TCTCTCTCTCTCTCTCTCTCTCTCTCTCTCTCTCTCTCTCTCTGTCAAAAACAATGAACAATTAAAAGAAAAAACAATAAAAATAAATCTTAAAAAAAAAATTTAATAGGGCGACATTAATTGGTAACAATTAGATACTTTCCAGATGTACAAGTCCACATCACATCACCCATGCATCGCATTATGTGCCCACCACCCAGAACCACCCCCCACCCCATATCCGGTGCCCACTCCCACCTCTCCCCACAACTCTCCCTCCCCCCTCCTCCCCCTTCTCCAGGAAACCACCAAACTATTGAGTGTGTCCATAATGCTGGTGCCTCTCCTGCCTCCCCTCCCACTCTCCTTCCCCCAGCCTATTCATTTTTTAAAAAAAATATATATGTATGTATGTATGTATTTATTTATGTATTTATTTATTTATTTTTGACAGAGAGAGAAAGAGAGAGAGAGAAAGAGATACAGAGACAGAGAGAGAACTGAGCCGGGGGAGCTCCCAGTTCAGCATATGGTTCTGCACGGGCCGGGGCCGGGACTCAATCCCCAGTCCCCAGCGCTGCAAAGTGAGCGCCTAACCCACTGAGCCATCCCGGCTGCCCTACCCTAGCCTATTCTTAACACAGCAGCCTGAGTGAACTTTTTAAAAGATCAGTCATATTGCTCCTCTGCTCAAAACACTCTTCTGTCTTCCCTCCTCAGAGTAAAACCCAAGTCCTTAACAAAGCCCTGTGCTGTCAGGCTTGACACCTCTCACACAGACCCCACGCTGCTCTGACCTTATGTCCCGGCTGCTCCTCACTCCCTGCACTCCCTTCAGTCCTCGAGCAAAGGATCTTTGCTATCCTCTCACAACTTTTGCAATCGGTTCCTCAGCCTGGAATATTCTCCCCACACATGACCACATATCACCACCCTCCAGTCTTCACTTACCATCTCAGTAATTACCCTATCTCAAACGTTAACACCCTTACACACACCTGCTTCCTACCCCTTCACCCTGCTTAATTTCTCTCCTTAGCACTTCTCACAACATCATGTTTACTCATCTTGTTTATGTCTGTCTCCATGAAGACCAGCATTTTGTTTGTTTTGCTCCCTGCTGACTCCCAGTGCCTGAAAGAGTGTTCATTAACACCTGTTGAATTAAGCCTGTTGATTAATTGTGACTGAGGGATGAAACAATAGCCGATCTCTTTCCCGGGAGTCATCTGGTTTCCTCACAAATGAATAGCCGGCTGAGTCCAGTCGCTGGTCCCCAGACGTGCCCAGGCACACCCCCTAATGGGGCGAATTAGCTTCTGTGCAAACCAGAGGCCTGGCTGGTCTGAACAGTTGAAACCCTGAGTATGAAAATGGTCACGGGGAATATGGGCCCTGAGAAGAGCAAAGAGCCTGAGAGGAACGCCGAGGGAACCATGCCAAGACACTGTAAATGACAGGAATAAAAGTACTTAGTATGGGTTTTGATGTCCTAACTGCAGGGACGCAGTCCTCGGCCTGGGGAAGCCCAGTGCCTCGCAGGTAGTGGAGCGCCCTTCCCCGGGTCATCTGGACCAGTGCGGGTTCTACACAGCAGAGAGGTGGCAGCTGGAAACGGCGCGGTTGACAAGGCCGGCCTTTCCCTTGTAAGGCTGGCAAGTCCTATGTTCTAGGTCCTAGAATCTAGAACAAGGTAAACGAGAGCTGACTAGGAGGACAGTGACTGGCACATTAGGTTTCCTTGACAGGCAGGTAGGTCTCCTAAGCATGTGCTGACTTACAGGGGTGATGTGGGCAGGCACAGGGTGGCCTCTATTGGGTGGGAATTACTCTTATCAACACCCAAGAAAAAGGACTTAGCCCAGAAGACAGAGCTAAGGAAGTCCACGCGAGAGGCTTTACAGGAGGCGCGTGGGGGCAGCTGCCCCTGGACACCACGAGTTTGGGGCATTGCAGTCTCAGGGGCAGGCCCTGCAGGCGGAGGTGGGGGCTGGGGTAGGAGGGCCGGAGAGAGCAGGAAGGGCAGGAAGAGAACGGGGGGGGGCACCATATGGCCGTGGGGAGTAGAGGCTGGCACATGGGAAGGAGGCGGGGGACTCACCATCCTAATGATGTCCCAGAATAGATTTGGTGGGCGGAGGAGAGAGCTGGTAGGATAAGAGGCTGTGGTCAGGTGACAATTCAGAGGTAGAATGAGAAGCTCCATGCTGTGAGGAAGAGAGGAGGCTGGATGGAAATAACCATTGTCCGCATGAACAGGGGGTCCTTGACAGTGATGCTGGGACCTCCCAAGATGATGGTAAAGTTACAGGGAAACAGCACTGAAGTCCACAGAGCTCGTGAGGAACAACAAAGCTAGAGGTGCAGGAATAAAGAAGGTGGAGAAGGGTGTGGGGGAGGAGGAAAGTTGTCCCCTGATATCCATCCACCCTTCTTCCTCAGCAATAGGGGTTCAAAGTTTAGCTGGAACCGTTGGCCCCTAGACATTTTAAAATCACATTGCCCAGTCTAGCTGGCAGCTTGGAGTGGCCGAGTGACTGTCTCTGGGACTTCTGAAAGCCCTTTTGTTTCCTTCTCTCTGTGGCTGACCTGGAAGCCCAGTGTGATGACTGGAGCTTAAGCTGCCATCCTGGGTCATGAAGAGGAGGGGCCCATCCTAAGAATGGTGGAGCTGTGAGCAGGCCGAAGCCAGGGTCCCTGAGGACTTACCTGTTCTGCGCTGTCTACTTCTAAGACACCTTTAACTCAAAATATAAAATCTTGTGTGTTTGAGACACCATTATTTTAGGTTTTCTGCTAGCAAAGGAACTAATCCCAAATGTTGCAGATGGTGTAGGAGGACGGCACAGATCTCAGAGGAGGCTGCACACGTATTTGTCTATAAACAGCAATAAGAAGCTACAAGAATATCAACACTGGCTTCCTGGCCCAAGGTAAATTGGGAGTGTGAGAACAAACCACCCCTGCTCCCAGGGGCTCCAGGCAGTTGTGCCTCTTAGCTTGAGAGAGAGGGGGGAGCTTCTGCAAAGAGCCTATGGCCAGGGGAAGGCCGTTGTCAATGGAACCAGTTGCTAAACGGCAAGACTGAAAGCGACTGGAGAAGGAGCTCAGCGGTGAGACGAGTTGGGAGCCATCAGATGACATTATGTGGCCACCACAAGAAGGGTCAACAACGACAGCCGAGGTCTAAGCAGGCTCACGTTTTTCAACAGAAAGTAGCCAATTTCCTGCCGAACTTGTCAAGTCTGAGGAGATGGGGTTCCTTCCTGCAGCTGCCTACTGATGGTAGAGGCGGCAGGTGGGGAGAGGGGTTGCCAGGGAAGGGGAGCGACCCACCGGTGGGCAGTCCCGAGCATCATATTCTCAGGCTCAGGTCCCCCCGCCCCCCCCTTTTTATTTCCATTGTTGATCTTTTTTTATTTATTGTTAAATTTATTAGGGTGACATTGGTTGGTAAAAACTATAGGTTCCAGGTATATAATTCTACATCACATCAGGTAACCACTATCATTTTTTTAAACTGTGTTTCTAACCCAATTTCCATATTAACTTCAGAGGCTTCAATTATCCATCTCTATTTTGAAAGGCAGACCCTTGAACAGTTGAAAATATGGATTGAGGACCCTTTCATAGGAAACAGCCTGCCAGGTCTCTAAGGAAAACCAGGGTACAACTAAACCAAGAGGGGCCTACTCAGGGATGGTAGCAGGACAGGAGCTGGGCACTGTAATTACAAAGGGGCAATGACAGCGGAGCTGGAGTAAGCCTTGTCCCCCTCTAAGTGAAATGCAGGGGCCACGTGTGAAAAGTGGGCAGTGGTCCTGATGAGCTGGGCAGAACCTTAATGAAGTCTGCAGTGCAGACCCAGGACAAAGTCCAAAAGCTGGGACAGGGACTTAGCGCAGGGTTGAGTAGATTAACAACCAGGAATTCTTGCTGGTGACACACACTGTGGAGCTACCTTGAGTCCGTCCCACCCTGAGTGAGACGGGCAGAGGGCTTGGGTGGGTGGGTGGGGAAGGGGGAGGGTTGGATTTGCAGCTGAGGTCATGGTTTCCAGCTGTGGGAAAGGGAGACTAGCAGAGCCCAGTGATCAGACAGGGCCTGACAATTGTGGGGAAGCCTGCAGCCGCAGCCACTACCCGACATGCATATTCCTCTGCTCTCTGTTAACTCCAAACAGGAATGTCACCACGCTGCCAGCTGGCCAAGTCACAAGCATGGTACTTGCAAGGCATGCTAAGCTGACCAGATTTTAACATTGGTAAAGCGGGACACCATTGACCGGCGGGGAGGGGGTTCTTGATTAAAAATTTGGTCTATCTCCCACCGTTCCCTAGCTTGTCGTGCATTCTTTCCAAAAATCGGGACTTAAAATGCCGCAGGACATGGGACAAATTGTTAAAAATCAGGACTGTCCCGCCAAAAGCAGGACATCTGGTCACCTTATAGCTACAAACAAAACAAAAGCAAAAAGCCTGATGCTTGGGCCACACCCCGAATCAATAAAATGAGTATGTACAGGGGCCAGAACCAGGCACCAGTAGGTGAAACTGTCCCTATGTTTCCAGTGTGAACTCTGCCTTGGCCCTTTACCAGCTCAGTGACTTTGGGCAAGTTACTCAAACTGTGCTTCAGTTTGCTCACATGTGGCATGCAAGTACCACTAGCACTACTTGCAGGGTTCTTGTGGGTTGATTGTGCTTGGGTAGTGCCTGGTATGCCACCCTTCCATCGGTGCTAGCTCCTATCGTCCTGGTAGTCAGCACTCAGTTGGCAAACCCAAACCTGAGAAATGGTTTGCCTCTTTGGGGGTTTGTCAGATCTCACCTTCTTAAATAGCAGCAGGTTCTGTGCTGCTGATAATCACACGCTGGTATTTCTAAACAGGAAAGGGTAGGAGAGAAAAATCAACTCCCACACATGCTGGTCATTAAGTTTTCAAATGAGCATCTATCTTTCCAGGAAATCATCTGATTTTCAGCATTTAATTCTTATTCTTCTTTGAGGGTAGGAGGGCATAGTGGTATATCCGTTTTATCGAAATATGATTCACATGTCATATGACTCATATGCCTTATGATTCACCCATTTAAAATGTACAACTCAAGTCCAAAATGGAGGATTAGTAAAAAGAAGTAAAAACATAAGTAAATACATACATAAATAAATAAACAAATTAGGTTTCTACCACCACTTGGGTCAACCCTACAAAAATAAAACAAAATACAATGTACAATTCAATGGTTTTTAATTCAGGGTTGTATATTCTCGTTGTTATTGTGTTTTCATAAATTATCTTCTAAAGGCTTGTTCAATTCCTGCCGTATCTGGTGTTCCTGATCCAGGCAGAGAAGAATGCTGTGAATCCAGCCCCGATCTGATCCATACTTCAGTATGCCTTGTATTCATGGTTCCTCAAAATGTAACTTCCCCATCCCTGTTACAGAACTCACTGTGGGAAAAACTAAGGCAACAGCAGCATGGGGTTCAACAAGCAAAGCCAGCCCCAGGGAGGGCACACAGAAAAGGGTCTGGAATGGGAACCGTGGTCCTTAGAAGAGATGGGGAAAGAGAAGAGCAACAGGCTTAACCTCTCCCTGACTCATGTCTCACCAGATTGGCAAGGCGGGCCTTTCCTTGTCCCCAGTAGTAAGACAGGTTTCAGCATTTTCATTCTTGTTTCCTTCATGGTCACCACCAAAATCAAATTTATTAGGAAAGGGAGTCCTCCCAGAATTCGCAGGTGGACGCAGTCTGTGAAGCTGCACCATCTTGGATGTGACAGAATTGGGGACTGTTGGATTTCAGCTGCAGGACCCACCACTCAGGATTGAATCTGTTAACCTAAAAATAAAAGGCCAAGTGAGAGGCAACAAGTGTTTAATTAAGATCCAAACAAATAGCTATTGAGGAAACAGTGATTCAGGCAGAAAGTGTTCCCATTAGGAGGTGAAGGCAAGGACTATTTATTAGAAGGGAAGGGGACCCAGTACATGAATATAAGGAATTTCTATGGGTGTTAGTGAGCTGAGGAACAGATTTCTATAGGTGCAGATAAGCTAACATGGTAATGCTAATTCTAGACAATGTCTTTAATTTTTAGTCTATAGTCAAAATAAACATGTGTTTGGAATAGAGTGCTGCTTTAGGCTAAGTTCAAAGGTGATTTTGCCTGGTTTTAATGTTCCAAAAATCTGAGATGTGTAGGCAGTTCCTCTGGGAATGTAGCTCTGACTCCATTTTTAAGTGGTTCCCTTGTATTATTTTTAGTTTATTTTTTATTGTTTGAGAGAAGGTGAGAGAGAAGGGGGAGGGCCCATAGAAGTCTCCATAGTTGTACATTGTTAGTTGTGACATGGTTTCATTTCACAGGTGGGAACCGAACTCGGCCTCCCATATGGGAAGCAAGAACCTTCACCACTGAGTCATCCCAGAACTTACCAGGTGTGGCGCAGTTCAGAATATGGGTTTGCATGGGCCACGCCAGGAATTGAACCTCAGACCTCATGATCTCAAGGCAAGTGCTCAACTGCTGAGCTATCCCAGCATCTCTGTATTATTTTTTTAGAAGTTCCAAATTCTCCCCATCTGTTCCTGAGGCTATCCCTATTTATTTATTTATTTATTTATTTATTTATTTATTTATTTACTCGTTGTACTTACTTTACTTATTTTGGGTAGTATTAAAAACAATTTCCACCTGAGCATTGACTTAGCCTCCAACTTCTAGGATTTTAGCCAATTCTTTTTTCTACCACTATCTCCCGTGGGGTTCAGAAGTGTGCAAGTGGGTATGTGATTGCATAAACACATACACATGCTGAAAAAGATTTTATGCTTTGTAACCTCCAAACACGACTCTGGGTCTCCACACAATGAAGACTGTTTCCAGAGTCCTGGCTGGAGGTGGAGCAGTCACAAAGAATTGTGGGAAGGAAAGGAGGAGGTTTCTGACCAGTCTGGTGGCATCCAAATCTCTGCCACAGGAAGTCAAACTTGCTCTAAAGCAGTGCTTCTGAACTTCCCAAAAGAAGAGTCTGATTAAAAATGCAAAGTCCAGAACCTGTCCCCAACTCCCTAAAGCAGAATCTGCAGGAGAGGTCAGGAAAGATGCACTAGTGTCGATAATGCCCCCAAGTGATTGTTATGAGGGACAGCTTTTTAAATAAGGCAATGCCTCCTCACTAGACATTCTGGGTTCGTGGCAGGCGGGGCTCTAGACTGATAGTTTTGAATACTCCTCAGATGAGTCTGCTTTGCAGTCTTTTGATAACCATTGCTGACCTCCAAGCATACTGGAACTTATTTTCACCAATTAGATCATTAGCTCCTAACGGCTGAGCATCAGCTTGGCTTTGTAATGCTGATTTCAATCACTTTTCTCTCTTCTGCATTCAGTATAACTTAGTTTTCTTCTTTTGTTAAAAAAGTTCTGCTCTACTGAACTCTGTGCAGTGCACCAGACAAGGCACTTTGCATACAAACCCTCTTTTAGTCCTCTCAATGACCCTTGGAGGTTGGTTCAGTTAATAACCCCATTTTACAGACTAGAAAACTGAAACAGAAGTAAATAGAATGCTTAAGGCCACCCAACTAATAAGTAGCATATCATGCTCCCCAAATTCCGAGCTAGCCACCAAGAGCTACACCCCAGTGCTCAGCCAGCCCAAACTGGCCCGCGGGTTGTTCTGAGCCGAGGAGTCTCCAATCCCATGATCCGCTTCACAGAAGAGAATGGAGCTCTTCCCAGAAAGTGCACACACCTGCCTTGTGCCGGTGTGGCCATAGTGGGCTCTGTTGGAAGTACCTTTAGGTCAATAATTCCCAGCTGATGTTACATTAGAATCATCTGGGAGGTTGTTAAAAATGCAGATACCCGTGTCTGGGGTACTTCCGGGAATTTGCATTTTTATAGGTATAGCCAGTGGTTTCAATGCAGGTCATTGGAGGATTATGTTGTAAAGAAGATAAAAGGGGGAGAAAGAAGGAGGGTGGAAGGAAGGGAGGAAAAGGAAAGAGTACCCTGTATGAGGAATCAGCCCTGGATAGAATGATAACAAGCCCCCACCCCCACGCCATGGAGGGTAGAAGCTGCATCAGTGACTTCTTATCCCCTTCTTCATCCCTGGATAATTTCTACTCCTCCTTCAAGCCCCAGCTCCCACGTTGCATTTCTTCAGCGCTGTCCTTTTCTGTGGCTCCAAAAACAGGTAAGGAGGCCCCCTCAGGAACATAGCCCTTGAGTGCAGGCACTGCTGCGTTTTCTTTATCCTGTGGGCTCCAGAGGCAGTTTTCCCAGCTTAATGCTGTGCGAGTGACTTATTCACCTTGCAGGGGGGAAGATGCAACTCCCAGGCTGTGTCCGCTGAGCTGCAGCTGATGGCCAGGGAGCTAGAGGAGGCCAGCTGACGAGCAGCATCCAGGTGGGCCTGAGCGGGTGCTCAAAGGCGAACAAGAGCCAGGGCCCAGCCAAGTGTTAGGTGCGGGGTAGGCCCTAAATCAAGGCTCCATGGAGCTTGTTGTCTCCAGGTTCCCTGTAACCACTGCCTTGAGGGCTCTGTGGACAGGATGAGCAGTGGTGTTGGGTTCACTGGGCTTAAAGGATGCTGAGTGACCGCTGGGGTCTGCCTTGGGCACAGGGGCACTTGCCTGCTACTTGTCAGCCAGTTACATTCATTTCCTGGGGCTGCCACAACAAACTACCACAAAGTTGATGGTTTCCAGAAATGTATCCTCTCACAGTTCTGATGCCCGGAGTCAGAAATTAGCATCGCTGGGTCAAAATCAGGGTGTCTACAAGATTGAGCTCCCTCCAATGACTTCCTTGCCTCTTCAGACTCTGGTAGCCCCGGGCCTTCCTTCACTCACAGCAGCTTAAGTCCAATCTCTGCCTGGTCTTCATGTGGCCTTCTTCCCTGAGTGTCAGGTCGCCTCTCCCCCACTGTTCTTTGGGAGAGGCACCTTCCCTCCCCAAGCCCCACTGCACCCTTGTCTCAGCTCTAAAATATTCTCTGTGATGGTGCAAGTGCAATTCAGTAATAAACTGTGTTGACTCTGAAAAAAATAAGAAACTGGATTTAGGGGTCCAGTTTTTAGGGATTGGGGGCTCACCCTAAATTCAAGATGATCTCGACTCCAGTGTCTTAATTACATCTGCAAAGACCTCTTTTCCAAATAAGGTCACATTCACAGGTGCCAGGGGTTAGAACTGAAGACATTTGGAGGAGGACACAATTCAACCCACCATACAGCCTTGTACTACATAAATATCAGTGATTAAGTACTAACTCCCTGCCGCTTTACTCCCCACCGCCCATGCCCCTGTGCAAACCCAATGCTGGTTCCTCTCCTGCCAAGGCCAGGCTTGCGCTGGTGTCAGGTTTTGCTCACTGCAGCCCTGTCCCCCAGCCCCAACCCCCACGTCCCCCACTCCCTCCCCCACCCTACCCCCCACCCCAGCAGCTAGGACAGCAGGTGAGAAAATCAGAAAGACTTCCACCCCCAAAAAGATGATAAAATGAGTGCTAACCCTTCTCTGAACATTAACAGGAGATTTCTGTGCCGAGTCTGCCCTAGGGTGTACCAGATGCAGAGCCCGGGGTATGAACGTGGCTGGGTCAAGGCCATGGTCAGGTTGCCCATGCCACACAGAGTCATGCAACCCCCTGTGAACATCTTGTTCCACCCCAATCTAAGTATCTCCTGTTCAGAGGTCACCCATGTCCTGAAAGGCAGTTGTGAAGACCAGGTGCAAAAAAGCTTGCTCCAAAACCTCCCCCTGCCGCCCCCAGTCCTGCAGTCTGAACTTGAACTGCTTGTTTCACTTCTCTGAACCTCACTGTCAAGTCAGACTGATAGTAATACCTACAGACTTAAGTCCTTTCTCCAGCCAGGTTAGGTATCAATAAACAAACCCTTCCTCACAGGTTTAGGGGAAGCTGGGATGGCTCAGTGGGTTGAACACTCACTTTGCAGCCCTGGAGCCCAAGGATCAAATCCCAGGCCTGGTTCAGGCGGACCCATATGTTGAACTGGGGAGTGCCCCCAGTTCGGTTCTTGCCAGGGCCTATGGAGGAGGCTCCCGGCCCAGTTCCTGCCCTGCACAGCCCCGCACCCACCTGTGGAGTGAAACTATATGGAAAACTGACGCTGTCAACTATGGAGACTGCTCTGGGCCCTCCCCCTTCTCTCTGTCTGTCTCTGTCTGTCTGTGTCTCTCTCTGTCAAAAACAATTTAAAAAATTAAAAATTAAAAAATTAAAATCTTTAAAAAAATAAATAAACCCTTCCTCACAGGTTTACTCAGAGGGCTAAATGAGTCAGTGTGACAGTTCCAGGCCCACAGTAGGCATTCCAAAAGCATTTTGCTTTTTAATTGAGTAAAAGTGTCTGGCAGCATGGCAGGTGCATCACACAGTATTCACCAAGTATGAGCACATTCCTATCTTTAAGCAGCACCTGCACATTGGTAACTCCTAAATCTCTACCTTCCCCTCCCTGCAAAGACATCTGCAATACTCACACCCTCCCCTAAATCTGAGCCCCAGGCTACTTGTGGTTCTCAAACCCCCTCCACCCTGCCCTCTTCATTTGCATAAGCTATTTCCTTTACTGAGAACAGGCTTTTGCCTATTCTTCACATCATTAGCCTTTATTCAGCCTTCAAAACTCAGCTCCTTCAGGTCTTCTTCACCAGAGCACCTTGTCCTGTGTGTCTCACAACACTTACAAAGTCTATCATAAGTGACTTACTGATCTGTCCACTGCGCGTACCACACACCCCTTCACCAGCCCCAGATTGTGAGCTCCCTCTCGATACAGCTGCAGCCCCTGGCACAGTACCTGTCAATAGTGAGCATCTTAAACGTTTGATCAAGTATTGAATGCCAAGGACAGTGCAGCGTGATATTAAGATTGGTTCTTTTTCATTATGATTTGTTCAATTATTTACTTGTTTTTAGCATTCTACCCTGTTTCCCCGAAAATAAGACAGTGTCTTACCCTGTTTCCCCGAAAATAAGACAGTGTCTTATATTAATTTTTGCTCCCAAAGATGCGCTAGGTCTTATTTGGGGGGGGGATGCCTTATACATATTTCAGCGAGAGGCAAAACTGTAAGTAGGTCTTATTTTGGGGGGATGTCTTACTTTCGGGGAAACACGGTACATTGGAAGAAGAGATTTCTATGCATTTAAAAAAAAATCCCTTTGTTTAATAAATCACACAAAAGTCCAGCAAAAATCATGAAAACTCTGAAGGTCAACAGAGTCATTTCAGAAAAGCAAGATAAAAAGACAAACAAGGTATGAGCTAAAACATTAAAATACATGTATTCCAAGGCCAAAAACCAATGTAAAAGTTAATGAAGAAACCCCATTATGCACATAGGGTCTCTAAAAGTATGTGTAATTATTTTTTACCTTTTTTCAGCTTTATTGAGATATAATTGATGTAACTTTGATTCTTATGCAAAGAAAAGTACTGTATTATACAATGAACAAAATAGTGAGCAACATTCTCAATGTTTTATTGGAAATACCAAAGTGTTCTTCATGGGGCCATTTCTTCCAAGGGCTTAAATATAAAATCCAACACACTGAAGGCCTTTTGCTAGGATACTGGGCTAATGTAGTCCTTTATAGAACTTCTAGCAATTAGCATAAATACAAGAATTACTGTTGAAACTAGCACAACCTTGATGAGCCAAGATTTTGATAGGATCTAGATCGTTTTCCGTTCAGGATTAAATTTCCTGATTAGGGCATACATCCTGTGTAGTTGATTAAAGAACATTGAAGATTTTGGCTAGCAGGTAAAAAGGGTCACATTCTGTTGGGGGGGCTAAGCAGTCTATTAAAGAGATGAAGGCTGCCCCACTTTACCCACAGGTAGGTCACAACCCCCTCTACATAAACCCTTCTCTCTTGTATATTCACTTTCTCCAAATCCATCAAGTACCTTCTAATGCCTCTGCCACTGTCTCTACCTGGAATGCCTGGCCCCTCTCATTTCTACCTAACAACACTTTACCCATCTGCCCAGGCCAAGTCATTATGATTAAGAAAATAATCCCCCTATATTTTCTTCTTCCACATTAAACTTTTGGGTAGCCACTTGGTCACTTGCCCATAGACTACATTTCCTAGCCCCCTTTGTAACTAGATGTGGTTAAAGACCAAGTTCTGGCCAGCAAGATTTGTGAGCCACATCTGGGTCTGTGCCTTGATGCATCTCTTGTATATTCCTTTAACGACTCCTTGCCTTTCCCACAAGCTGGAAAACCAGTGTGGCGATGACCAAGCTCTAACCATACAGACGAAGACAACACCCAACAATACCACGGAGCAAAGCAATGGGATAGAGCTGGACTGGGTCCCTGAATGACCCTGTGGAGCTTAGCTGTCACACCAGCCTAGACCGCCACCGACATCTGCACTATTACAGGAGAGAAGAAAGATTATATCTTGAGAATGACTTTATATAACTCACTCTGTTTGGGACTGTGCACTGTAACTTTTTACTATCTGCCATCTCCTCTGGGAAAGCTGCTCTGAGAGCTGCATCTGAAGTCCGGTCCTGACTTCAGTGGTAGTGCTCAGACAGGATCTGTGTGCCATTCCAGTGACTTCTCTGCATGTTGTATTGTTGCTAATGGCCTGAAGATTCTGGAGGCAAAGGCCACACTGATTTCATTTGTGATGCCCCCAGAGCAATCAGCACAGTATCCTGTACACGGCAGTATGTTTACTGAAGAAGCGAGTGAATAGTGCTTCCCACTCAAATACTGTTTTTAGAAGGAAAACTAAGATAGCAGCAGCAAAGTCAATATGTGACCCATTTCATCAGAAACCGGAAAGAATGAGGCTGACAAATAAGAGGCCTGGTGTGCTGAACTGGGAATAGTAATTCTCTAAAAATAAATGCATATGGTAGCAAAGCCTGAAGATAACCTCCCTGAAAAACACAGATGGTCACTGAAGCCCTGAAGTAGCCCTTCCTTCCTTCCAGTGACCCCCAAACCCCTCAGAAGACCCAGGTGGACAGGGCCACAGGCTCTCAGCATCTGGACAATCACTTCTGCAGACTGGATCACCTCCCCTGGGACTTCTCCTTAGAGCCAGGCCTGTAAATACAGTTTCTCAGAGGGCTGTGTTCTCCCAGCCCATGGAAGTACAGGAAGGGGAGAGCATTTCCCAGACCAGCAGGAAAACACTCAGTCAAAAGGATAGGAGGTCTGGGGCCAAACTCCTAGGTTTGAATCTCATCTCTGCTGCCTACCACCTCTGCAACCTTGGATGAGTAACTTAACCTCTCTGCATCTCCATTTCCTCACATGTAAAACAGGTGATAATAGTACCTACTCACCAGGTGTTGCAGGATTGAGTTTATACATTAAGGCACCTAGAACAGTGCCTGGCATACCTTATCCTCATTATCATCACCTTTAGAGGTAGCTCATGCCACAGAGTCATTGTGCCACAGGTAGAGCAAATAAAATACCCATTTTCCAGATTAAAATGAGTGAAGTTCCAAAGGACGACATGACTTGCCAGAGGTGACCAGAGTAGAGGCGGGACGCAGACTCTGCCTCCTATCTCCAGCTCTGGGTCATGAGCTAATAGGGGAGCTCTGCTGCCACCAGCTGGGCACCCTTCTCTGGCTCTCAAGGGCTCCTGGGCTTCACAAGGGAGCAGCCCTGGGGGCTAAGAGCTGAGGGGAGGCTACCGTCTCCTCCTCCTGTTCGCATGGCTTCTCAGGAGTCGAGGTGAGGAGCTTTGGGCATGCCTGCCTGCCACCCACCCCTCAGTAGGCTCCTGACTGCACCTGGGCCCCGAGGAGCAGAGAATTCACTGCCAGGCTCAGTCCAAGCCAAAGAGATGGGGGCAAGGGCACTAGGAAGATGTTTGCTGATAAAAATACATGGAGATATGTGGGGGGACCAGGAAGGCACAGATGACATTGTGAGCAAGTATTTCTAAGAGAAAGGCTGAAAGAGGAAGGATAAGTGAGAAAATAGAAAAGTATGCTTGGGTAATATCAGAATACTATGCCATCCTGTCCCTTTAGCTGAAGTGACAGCCAGGTTTTCTCTCTCTCTCTCTCTCTCTCTCTCTCTCTCTCTCTCTCTCTCTCTCTCTCTCTCTCTCTCTCTCTCTCTCTCTCTCTCTCTCCCTCCTGTGTGTGTGTGAGAGAGAGAGAGAGAGAGAAATGGTGGACAGAAAGAGAGACAGAAAGACTTGAGACATACACAAAGAAAAGGATAAAGGAGACAGGGGAAGGGAAGAAAGATAAACTGAAAGAGGAAAGACAGAGAGTCACACAGGACCACAGAAGCTATCACTGTCCACCACGTCAGATTCTTAAAGAGCCCCCTCAAAAAAATGAACACAAGGCGAGTGGGAGAGGAGGGAGGGGGAGCTAAATATATGGTGATGAAAACAGTTGTACACCTGGAACCTATGTAATTATTACTGACCAATGTAACCCTAATAAATTCAACAATACAAAAAGAAAAAAGAACAGAACAGCAACTTCTGCCCCTAAGGCGGCTCTCTTTCAGGAAGGTGTTGAACGTTCTAGTTGCTGGGTGCTGGCCGGCATCCCCCACCCCATTCCAAGTTAATCTCCCCCTTCCTTTCTCTCCCGGCTTTGATGGGGCCCCTCCCTCTTCCCTGAACACTGTTTCTTCCATCAAGTGGAAGAAAAAATGCTGTCAGGACCCCCTCTCAGATGACTCAGTCCACAGGTGGGGTTTTCTGGGCCAGCGCACACATGGTCAGCCTGCAAGAAGAGGTCACATACATGCCCATTTCTAGGTTGCAGTGTCACATGCAAACTGAGGTCCAGAAACCCTCAGACCCCAGGTCAGGGGTGCCCAGCACGCCCACCAAAGACCCCTCTGTGCTCCGGGGACATCCGCTCCCTCCCTTAGGCCAGAAGTGACTGCAAGCCACAGCTCCCAGCCCTGCCCCTGGAGAGAGCCTGCTGGTAGTGCCCACAGTGCTCTGGGCTGCTCTTTCCAGCCCCACACTTCGTTCCTGGCTGCAGGCCCCCCAAGGCCAGAGGAGCTGGCAGCTCCACACTTCACCCTGTGCACTTCCTCCCAGCTGGGTTCCTCCAACACCCTTCCCTCAATTCCTGGAGAAAACTGAGCCAAACGCTCATCTGTGGGACTAGCACCCTCCTCACATTGCTTTCTGGTGGAGGAGATTCCAGATTACAGCCTCTTCCTGCTCAAGTTCCTGACCTCCTAGCAGGATGGGCCTGGGAATTCCCAAGCCCCAACAGCTTCAGTCCACAACCCAGCCTCCAAGAGACTTGATGCAGCCGTGACAACATGAATCCACCCACACCCCATCCCCTGTCTTCTTAGATCTGTATTCCTAGCAGGTCTACCACACATCAGGTGCATAGTAAGAATTCATGGCTTTCAGCTTCTGATCCCTGGGACCATTTTGTTAAAAATTTTTCTGTCCAATGTCAGTGCAGCTCACCCTCTTCCTGCGCTTCTGCAGTGAGCTGAGGGGCCCATAAGAACCACTTCTATAGCTATAGGCCAATCTCCCTGATGAACAGTGATGCAAAAATCTTAAATAAAATTTTAGCTAACAGAATACAATACATTAAAAAGATTATTCACCATGATCAAGTGGGATTCATCCCAGGGGCACAAGGATGGTTCAACATACACAAATCAATCAATGTAATCCAGCACATAAACCAAACAAAGGATAAAAACCACATGATTATCTCAATCGATGCAGAAAAAGCATTCGACAAGATACAACACCCATTTATGATAAAAAAACACTGAATAAAATGGGAATTCAAGAAAAGTACCTCAACATAGTAAAGGCCATATATGACAAACCCTCAGCAAATATTATACTGAATGGGGAAAAGCTGAAGCCTATTTTCCTAAAATCAGGAACAAGACAGGGATGCCCGCTGCTACCACTGCTGTTCAACATAGTTCTGGAAGTTCTAGCCAGAGCAATCAGACAAGAGAAAGGAATAAAAGGTATTAAAATTGGGAGAGAAGAAGTTAAACTGTCACTCTTTGCAGATGACATGATCCTGTATATAGAAAACTCTAAAATCTATTACAAATAATAGACAAATACAGTAGAGTTGCAGGATACAAAATCAATGTCTCAAAATCAACTGCATTTTTGTATGCCAACAATGAAACTTCAGAAAGAAAGATGAGAAGATCCATTCTCTTTGCCATTGCAAACAAAAAATGAAATACCTAGGAATAAATCTAACAAAGAACGTGAAGGACTTATACACTGAAAACTATAAAACACTGTTTAAAGAAATTACAGAGGACACAAAGAAATGGAAAGATATTCTGTGTTCATGGATTGGAAGAATTAACATAGTTAAAATGGCCATACTACCCAAAGCAATATACAGATTCAATGCCATTCCCATCAAAATGCCATAGACATTCTTTCAAGAAATAGATTTAAAAAATCATCAAATTTGTATGGAACCACAAAAGACCACGAATCGCAAAAGCTATCCTAAGAAAAAAGGATAAAGCTGGGGGCATCTCACTGCCTGACTTTTATCTGGACTACAAAGCCTCAGTAATCAAAACAGCTTGGTATTGGCAGAAAAACAGAGATACAGACCAATGGAACAGAATTGAAAACCCAGAAATTAACCCACAAATATATGGACAGATGATTTTTGATAAAGGATCAAAAAATATACAGTGGGGAAAAGAAAGCCTCTTCAGTAAATGGTGCTGGGAAAATTGGAAAACCATATGCAAAAGGCTGAATGTGAACTGTGACTTCTCACCATATACCAGAATTAACTCAAAATGGATTAAAGACCTCCAAATAAGAACTAAAACAATAAGTTGCATAGAAGAAAACATTGGTACTAAACTTATAGATCTGGGGCTCAGGGAGGACTTTATGAATCTGACCTCAATGGCAAGGGAAGTAAAAGCACAAATAAATGAATGGGACTTTATCAAGCTAAAAAGCTTCTGCACTGCAAAGGAAACCATCAGTAAAGCAAAGGGGCAACCAACCAACTGGGAGAAAATATTTGCACACAGTGCCTCTGATAAGGGGCTAATATCAAAAATATACAAAGAACTTGTACAACTCAACAAGAAAAAAACAAGCAATCCAATTAAAAAATGGGCAGAAAATCTAAACAGACACTTCTCTCATGAAGACATACAAATGGCCAACAGATATATGAAAAAATGCTCAACCTCACTAGCAATTAAGGAAATGCAAATTGAAACCACAATGAGATACCACCTCACACCTGTTAGAACAGCTATAATCAACAAGACAAGGGATAACAAGTGCTGGAGAGGCTGTGGACAAAAAGGAACCCTCATACACTGCTGGTGGGAATGTAAACTGGTACAATCACTATGGAAGGCTGTATGGAGATTCCTCAAGAAATTAGGAATGGAATTACCATATGACCCAGCCATCCCTCTACTGGGCATCTACCCAAAAAACCTGAAAACCTTAATCTTTAAAGATGTTTGTACCCGCATGTTCATCGCAGCACTGTTCACAGTGGCCAGAACATGGAAACAACCAAAATGCCCTTTGATAGATGAGTAGATAAAGAAGATGTGGTACATTTACACAATGGAATACTACTCAGCGATAAGAAATGATGAAATACAGTCATTTGTGGCAACATGGATGGACCTAGAGACCATCTTATTAAGCAAAATAAGTCAGACTGAAAGAATCAGGAAACATATGACCTCACTTATAGGTGGAATATAAAACTGAAAGTAACAAAGACACAGAGAC
>PVKE010033758.1:0-17752 GCA_004027555.1 Craseonycteris thonglongyai | reverse complement strand
TCAGTGCATATTTATTTCTATTTTACTTTTTGACAGATAGAGAGAGAGACAGAGACAGAGACAGCTAGAGAACCGAACTGTGGGAACTCCCCAGTTCAGCACGTGGGTCCTGCCTGGGCCGGAGCCGGGATTCGATCCTCGGTCCTCATGGCCTCAAAGCGAGCGCTCAACCCGCTGAGCCGTCCCGGCTTTCCCCTGTGTGGTTTATATATAGAAAACATCAATACTTTAAGAACTTTTTATAAGTATATAGTATATACATATAAAATATAATTTTACAGATATATAGTATATATATATGTGTATGTGTGTGTGTATAAAACACCATAGTACATCATGCATAATTCCCTGACAGGAATTAAGAAACTGTTATTGTTTTGCTTCTGAGACTATTACAGCAAATTTATAGAGATTCCAACCTGTGAGCTCTTCCTGTTTGTCATTATCATTCTTGTCTTCTGTAGACCATTTTATCAGTTGGTCAATCTCTTCTACCTGCCCTGATATCTTCACATTCTTGCTTCATGATGTTGATGAAGTCTACCAGGTTTTTGAATAATTCTATTGACTTCTTTGACAGTGCTGTGAAAATCCTTACAATTCACACATTCTTTACATTCTTTGTCCAATACACATGGACCCATACAAGCAGGATTGCGTCCATTGCTTGTGTGTCTATTCATGTTGTGTGGCAAAACTGTAATTGGCCTCACTATTTAAATTGTTTCTGCTTCTCTTTCTCTTTTTTGTTGATGGCATCTTATTGTCAACTGAGAAGTTAGAATGATGGATCTTCACTGTAGTACGCATAGGTCCCATTCTGTATCTCCAGCCTAAATATCTCTTTTAGATTTCATTGCTTATCAAACAGCTCCTGTACATATTTTTGAAAGAGTTCTGATAATACTTTGCATTTTTGGAGATCCACAAAATCTGTCTAGTAGATTGAAATCCTCATTTTTACTTTTTTATCTTTAGTACCTGGCAGGTAATATGTGCTTACTGAATTTAAACTGCCAATCTGGCATATAGTTAGAACTTCAAAATCTAGATATACAATGGAAACATTTTTCTGTGTAACTGCTTTTTTTTTAATTTATTTTTCAATTACAGTTGACAATATTATATTAGTTTCAGGTATACAATGTAATGATTAGACATTTATAAACCCTACTAAGTGATAACCTCGATAAATCTAGTACTCATTTGATACCTTACACAGTTATTAGAATATTATGAGTTTATTCATATGCTGTACTTTAAATCTCCCTGCCATATAACTACTTTCTGACAAGAGGGTTACAAGTAGTGAAACAGCTATTCTGAAAGATTCTGTTCTTACCTTAGAAGAAAGAGAATTGCATGAGCTAATGGGAACGTAGAATTGAATTATATGATCAGACTTGGGGTTTCTCAGTAGTCTGAACTTTTGTTATCTATCAGCATCACTTGCCTTTGTTGGATTGACAGCCTCCTACAGCGAGGGATTCCTGCAAATCAAGGCCTTCAGATATTGCTATTAGTAGAAACTTAAATTTGACTTAGATAATAATTTAGTTAATTTTTTCACTTGTTAAAATTATATAATTCGGGAAAGCTGGGATGGCTCAGCGGGTTAAGCGCTCACTTTGAAGCCCCGGGGACCAAGGATCGAATCCACATGCTGAACTGGGGTGTGCCCCCAGTTCAGTTCTTGCCGGGACCTATGTGGGAGGCTCCCGGCCCAGTTCCTGCCCTGCGCGGCCCTGCACCCACCTGTGGAGTGAAACTATATGGAAAACTAATGTCAACTATGGAGACTGCTCTGGGCCCTCCCCCTTCTCTCTGTCTCTTTCTGTCTCTGTTTCTCTGTCAAAAATCAATAAAAATAAATCTTTTAAAAAAGATTTAAAAAATATTATATAATTCTTACAGAAAAAGAAGGCGTCGCAAGAATTTTCTGGATTGGCTTAAATCAGCTGTACTCTTCTAGCGGCTGGGAATGGTCTGACCACAAGCCATTAAACTTTCTCAACTGGGACCCAGGTAACTGTTCCCTCCTCCACCTACTATTCACAGATCAAGAGCTTATAAATAGATGATGGATAGATGGATGGATGGATGGATAGATAGATAGATAGATAGATAGATAGATAGATAAATTTAATAACTTCACACTCATTGAGAGCATATAAAAATTTCAAATCTTGATAACTCTTATTACGGGTATCTTTCAGATTTGTTTTTTCTAAACCCTCTTAGGCTTAGCCATTATAGCCATTATACCATTATAGCTGAGTTGATTCCATTATAGTCAAGGTGAACCACACCATGGACAACTGAGCATTTGCCTATAACCTTTCTATCACCCCTACGGTTTTAGGTAAGAGCAGAACGAGCCCTACTTCATGGCCCAAGAGCCATTCTGTGTCCCTTAGAAGACTTGACATATCTATGACTGGTCCATGTTGTGTTTCTACTGCAGCTTAACTCTAATATGGAAATATTTCCTCATTTCAAAACTCTTGGGGTCTCCCACTGTAGCACGCAGTTGCCTACAACATAATGGTTATATTTTATTATACAAATAATTACCTTAAAGAAAAATATATAGTGAATAAAACAAATAAAACCTTAGTTAGTCAAAAGGTATTTTTACCTAAAAAGAAAAATATATGTACCTTTTTTACATTGCCTTATTTAATTTTATTTCATCTACACAGCAATTCTGTGATCATCCCCATTGTACAAATGAGGAAATTGGGGTGCAGAGAGTTTGAGTGATACTTTCAGTTAAGATAAAGTCAGGTAGCTTAAAATAACAATTTGATAATTTCTCAAATAGTGTCCTAAGGTTTGATGGGCTTGGCTGGCTGGCTGGGTGTCACTTGGAGTCCCTTATACAGTTGACATTATATAACCAGACAATAGCTAAGGCTGAGTGTACATGTCTGGCGCCATAGCCGGAGGCCTAGAACAACCAAAGGCTAAATGGGCATCTCTGTCCCCCTGGCCTTTGTCTGAGTGGCTCGCTTGGGCTGCCTCACAGCTTATCAGTCATAATAGTTGGACATCTTGTACGGTAGTTGACCAGGCAGGAACTGCAAAATTTCTTAATGACTTTGCCTCTAAAAGCCTATTGCATCATTTCCAGTGTATTCTAGATCTGCTAATGGTCCATTTTCCAGATTCTAAGAGCCAATCCCTGGGTATAGATGACTAAAAGGCATCCCTTGATTTATTGCTGAGATGTCAAGTATCTAAATAACTTCTTAAAAAATAAAATCTTAGGTTTCTTATAAATGTAGAACCTAAAATTTAACACTAACTTTAATACAAAAGTATTATGAACACATATAAGAAAAACAAGTTATAGTAAGTGCTTTAAACACCAATAGGTCATTTTACTTTAATGAAATTTCATTATCTGTAAATAAATTCTCTATTATCTTGGTAAGTAGAATCTTTGAAGATAATTGAATCTTTAATTCAAGGTCTCAAAGGCATTACAGGATCATAAATTCATATATATATTGTATAGAGTGGCAAATTAACAGCTACTGATCACAGGATGTGACATGGAAGGTCATTGGGGGCAGAGGTTTGGTTTTTTGGTTTGGGGGTTTGTTTTTTTAATTAACTAAAGTATATCGGAGTGTTTCCCTGGTATCCTATATTAGAAAAAAGACATATTTAAGCACATGATTGTCTATTCAAGCGTACACATTTCAATGTAGTAGAAGTTTTTAACGATTTTATGCATTGCCATAAAAATAGAAAGTTAAGAGTTTAAATGATCTTTTCTAACCATTACTCTGGCTCTAACCTTTTTCCTTTTAACTATTTGAAACTTTTGTCATTTAAGATATGCCCAGTGCACCAGGCATAGGTGGGTCGAGCTGTGCAAGCATGGATGCCACGTCTGGCCTGTGGCAGAGTTTTTCCTGTGAAGCTCAACTGCCCTACGTCTGCAAGAAACCATTAAATAACACAGTGGAGTTAACAGGTATCATTCTCACTTCCTTGCACAAATAGGTCTTAAAATTACAGTTTTGTGCAGTCAATCCATTCCTTCTACCATTCTTTCACTTGATGCTGCTAGTGCTGAAAAGTACTGATTTTGACTCTGTGGTTAGATATTCTCAATGGTGTTAAGTGAGTAAAACTTTGGTTTGGTGTATGCCCATGAGATGGCAGAGATATTCTAGGTAGGAAATACATTTGTGTTCACAGGTGGCTGGTTTTATACTAGACTAATGATTCTCAAAGTGTAGTCCCCAGACCAAGAGCATCAGGATCACTTGTACCTGTTAGAAATGCAGATTCTTGGGACCTAGCCCAGACTTACCACATCAGAAATGCTCAGGATGGGACCCAGCTATCTGTGTTTTTGTTTTTTGGTTTTTTTTTAAGATTTATTTTTATTGTTTTTGACACAGAGAGAGAGAGATACAGAGACAGAGACAGAGAGAAGGGGGAGGGCCCCGAACAGTCTCCATAGTTGTACATCATTGGTTTTTCCACAGTTTCATTCCACAGGTGGGTGCAGGGCTGCACAGACCAGGAACTGGGATGGGGTCTCACCCCAGTGAGAACTGAACTGGGGGCACTCCCCAGTTCAGCATATGGGTCCACACGGGCCAGGGCTGGGTTTCGATCCTCAGTCCCCGGGGCTGCAAAGTGAGCGCTTAACTCACTGAGCCATCCCAGCTTCCTGCTATCTGTGTTTTAAGCAGCTTTTGGTGACACTGGTGCATAGTCAGGTCTTCTGTAGCACTACCTCCCTTTGTGAGAAGTAAAAAATGATGGACCCAGGAATACTCCCAAGCTTTCCCACCTCCTGCCCCAGAACTCCCACCCCTCCACTTTCCTTCTTTGCTAGGCTGGTTTTTTAGATCTTTGTATTGATTAATCAGGTAGAAAATGAGAGGTGCAGATGGACAAAATGTGTACTGGAGAGCTTTTTTTTTCCCCAGGGAGTTTGAGGGTAATAGAGATACAGAACAACTGAACTTTTTGGGGAATCTTTGAAAGAAAGAGAACAGAAGAGCCCTTACTATCCTATATAGTGCCAACCATGTAGGCTGACCAGATGTATCATTTAAAATGGGAGAGAAAACAATGGTACTGTCCTGTTTCAAACAGTACACGTGGTCAGCGTACTGGCACCTTGAATTTAGCCCAGTGAGACTAGGCTGACTGTATGTACCATTTGAAATGGGACAATACCTTGTTTTATGTCCCATTTAAAACAGTACATCTGACCAGCCTACTACCATGTGTCTGGTATTTGATTAAATCCTAATTGAGTAAGAAAAACTAATATTCAAAGCTGAGAGGAATAAAGGAGGTTTTAATCTTGCTATAAGGGATGTTGAGGGACAGATGTAAAGCATAAATTTTCTTATCCACATAGGAGCATAAAGCCATCTTTTTTATTAAACAATAAGCATATGAAATAAAGAATGTAAGGGGATTTGGGGGAGTGTTAAAATAGGAACATTTTTCTTTTTTACTGCAATAAAAAATGAGTTTAAAAATCTTTTAAAAAAGTAATAATTATAATTCAGCTGAAGCATTTAAATGTGTTTATCTTAAAAGGATTCTATTCATCTGCTTCCGTTTGTTTTATATTATAAAAAGTAGTGGTTCATTGAGATATTGATATATCACTATGTAAAAATTCTCACCTTGCTTTTAGATTAAGGAAGTCAACTTTAGTTAAAATACTGTCCCATTTCCTCTTCTTCTTTATTTACTATTCTTACCTTTTAAAAAAAAATTATTTTTATGTTGTCACAAATAGCTGTATTTCATCCTTTCTTATTGCTGAGTAGTATTCAATTGTGTAAATATACCACAACTTCTTTATCCAGTCATCTGTCAAAGGACACTGGTTGTTCCACAACATGGCCACTGTGAGTAGTGCTGTGATGAACACTTGGGGACAGATATCTTTGCGAATTAAGGTTTTCAAGTTTTTTAGGTAGATGGCCAGAAGAGGGGTTGCTGGGTCATATAACAATTCCATTCCTAATTTTTTGAAGAATCTCCACAATGTCTTCCATAATAGTTGTACCAATTTACATTCCCATCAGCAGTGTATGAGGGTTCCTTTTTCTCCACAGCCTCTCCAGCACTTGTTATTCTTATCTTGTTTACTATAGCCATTCTAGCAGGTGTGAGGTGGTATCTCATTGTGATTTTAATTAAATTTGGTGGGGTGACATTGGTTAGCAAGATTATGTAGGTTTCAAGTATACAATTCTATGATACATCCTCTATGTGTTGCACTGTGTGCTCACCAACCAGCCAGTTCTTCTTCCATCACTGTATATTTGCCCACCCCCTCCTCCACCACACCACACCCCTATATATTTTAAAGTAATTGGGGAAATGAACACATAGCTTCCAAGTTGATTCAAACCAAATTTAGCCCCTGTAACAAAGGGTGTAATAGAAAAGACAGCACAAATGAAGATAAACAAGGAAGGCTGATGATAGGTCAAATAAATATCTGGTAGTAGCAATTATAAGTAAACGATGATGTTTCCACATGATTGAATAATATGCATTTATTAAAATAACTGCCAGCAGGAAAATACAATGAACAGAACAAAAATGATGTGCCTACTTATCATTTTAATATTGTAAAAATGTAAATGCATAGAGAAAAAGACTAGAATAGGAAAATGAAAATGATTGTTTTAAGTTCAATTTTTCCCTCTGCTCCTTTATCATAGCTGCAAAATGTAATAATAAGAAGTGGTGTTTCAGAACCTTAAAGTTAATTGAATTATCTTACAAATGTGAGAAGCTAGCTGAACCTGAGTTTTATTTTTAGTAAGATACAAACTTCACATTATTAAGATGCTGTGTTTTCATACAACAAATATTCCAGACTGTTTCAAATTCATGAAGTCTGAGTAACCAAACTACTTTTTAGTTCTATTAAGAGGGGCAGAAGTATTTTGTGTGGTTTTATACCTCACTTTTTTCTCATCTTTCTTGACCATCATTTGGATGAGTTTTGTCATGATCAAAACAAAGAATTCTTAATTTCATGAAGGTTGGAGGTCTAGGAGAGGGGAGGAAAGAAGAGGTCCAGAGGTGCCCTCGGCTCTTTGCCTCCCCTGCTGCTCTCTCTCTGTGGAGTGTATAAATCTTACTCTTTTCCTTGAGTCTCTGCCTGTCCTTTGTTCAACAGTGAGCATTGATGCACATCCCCTGCTAAGCTGACTGTACATGAAAAGGAGACTCCCTCATAATTTCTCAGAGACAGAGTCTGGTGGGAAACCTAACAAATTGCATACCAAGAAAGAGATGTGTCAGCTACTGGCTTACCCCACACCTTTCTTCTGTCTACTATAACTAAGGGCAGCCCTTCCTTAAATAATCTGAGCCCAGCCATGAAGCACATTTGTATCACATTAAAGTCATATCATTGGGGAAGCTGGGATGGCTCAGTGGGTTAAGTGCTCACTTTGCAGCCCCTGGGACCAAGAATCAAACCCCGACCTGGCCCGTGTGGACCTATATGCTGAGCTGGGGAGTGCCCCCAGTTCCATTCTCACCGGGGTGAGACCCCAGCCCTGTTCCTGCCCTGCACAGCCCCGAGCCCACTTGTGGAATGAAACTATGTGGAAAAACCAATGATGTGCAACTATGGAAACAGCTTTGGGCCCTCCCCCTTCTCCCTGTCTCTGTCTATCTGTCTGTCTGTCTGTCTCTCTCTCTCTGTCAAAAACAATAAAAATAAATCTTTAAAGTCATATCATTAGCTGAATCCCCGTAGTGACTCCTATGATTCTGTGTAGATGTTAGGCATCTCATAAATTCCTGTCACTGCACTATCTGACATAACAATCCCCAATTTTCCAGAAGCCTTATGATTTAAGAAAGAATTTGCAATGTTATCAATTCAAAATAGCTATAACTGTACTGGAATATAAGTAGCTGCTTTCCCCCCAGATGTTTGGACATATTCAGATACCCACTGTGATACGGACTGGCTGCCAAATAATGGATTTTGCTATCTGCTGGCAAATGAAAGTGATTCCTGGGATGAGGCACATAAGAAATGCAAGGCCTTCAGCAGTGACCTCATCAGCATTCATTCTTTAGCAGATGTGGAAGTAGTTGTGACAAAACTCCATAATGGGGGTAAGTTTTAAAATATCTTATTTGAGAGGTTTAAAACATTTTAAAGTATGCCTATTTTCGGACTCTTAGTGGGAATGAAAAGCTTACAATTCAATGCTTATAGATCATATCTGTCCAACAGAATTTTCTTTAGTGATGGAACTGTTCTATAATCGGTGCTATCCAATATAGTAGCCACCAGCCACTGGCAGCTTTTGAGCACTTGAAATATAGCTATGGAAATGGAGGAACTGAATTTTTACTTTTATTTAATTTTAATTAATTTACAAATTAAAATAACTGGGGAAGCTGGGATGGCTCAGTGGGTTAAGCACTCACTTTGCAGCGCCGAGGACTGGGGATCGAATCCTGGCCCCTGCCTGTGTGGAACCATGTGCTGAACTGGGAGCTCCCCCAGTTCAGTTCTCTCTGTGTCTCTGTCTCTGTATCTCTCTCTCTCTCTGTCAAAAATAAAAATTAATTAATGAATTAATTTAAAAAAATTTTAAATAACCACATTGGTAGCTAGTGGCTATCAATTGGTTAGTAACCATTGATTGAATGATTTCCCTCTTCCCATAAGTTAAATGCTAATTAAGTTCTCCAATCACTTACAGATGATTATTTCACTTTTGTATTTGAAAGCTAAAGACTGAAAAACAAAAATACGCCACCCTGCTAGTATCTTGCCCGGCTCTTAGGATTCACTAGTAATAATAGCTAACAGTGGATACCTATTCTGCATCAGCATGGTGCCAATTGTTTTACTAGGAAGGCAGCATATTTCTTCCATGGTGGTGATGGGCAGTTTTCTTATTCTAATTGGAATACCTGTGTCTGTATTTGTATAATTTTATTATTCCCCGTAAAGTAAGATTTATCTAAACCAGATATCGGGAACACCCACCCTTCCGGTCATAGTACAGCAGTTCCACCTGTGTACTCTACCGACAGGAGTGACCTGAAAAGCTCTCATCACTCAGCCTGCCTCATTTACCAACATTTTAACAGGTTAAGAAACCATCTTCTGAATTGAAACTTTCAAAGAAAACAGAATGCCATCAAGGTTCTTAAAACTCCATATCAGAATGTAAAAATTAGTAACATTGTACATATTGAAGTATATAATTGAATAAAACCAAATAAGTAAAACATTTTTATTTTAGATGCCAAAGAAGAAACATGGACAGGCCTTAAGAACATAAACACACCAGCTTTATTTCAATGGTCAGATGGTACAGAAGTTACTCTAACGTACTGGGATGAGAATGAGCCAAATGTTGCCTACAATAAGACTCCCAACTGTGTCTCCTATTTAGGAAAGGTAGGAAACTTCCTGTGGTTTATTTATATTCTTATTGTAATACTTAGCAATAATGTTAAGAGTACTCTGGTTGGGATATTTATGTTTAAGCTGGGGAAGAAAATAAAAGCTAAGAGCCCTATAGAGTTTCTTTTTGGTAGCTCCTGGGAAAAGATAAATAAAACAATGACTAAATAAGCAATTCACTTCCTGTCTGAGAGTATCTGCTCTGGTCTGAAATAGATCAGGAGAATCCCTTTAGAACTCAGATTCTTGTGCCAGAATGGTTCTAATAAGCTGCTTCCTCGCAGGACCCCCAGTGTGATATTTAACATGTATCCATCTGAAAATTTTCATCTTCTGATTTCATGTTCAGATTAAGTTTTATATTACTTCTACTTTGAGAAGTGAAAAAAAAGATTTTTGTTAAAAAATTAGGTCTAACTTTGTTTAGAGAATATTTTACTCCTGTGGAATGTTTAAACATTTATTGAACATGCTTTAGTTAAGGTTCCAAAATAAGCTGTTTCTTGAGCAGAAAGGACATTTGTACCTCTATATTTTGTTTGTGTCACTTTCCTATGGACTCCTACTGGTTTAGGAGACTTGATTGTGTCACCCAAACTTTTAGAAGCATTAAGTGTGTACTTAGAAGCATTTCAAGGACAAAGATGTATTAGGAAAGGTGTCAAAGATTAATTGAGAAAGATGTCACATTTGGTGTTCTATTTAAAATAATATCTAAGATGTCTTTAGAAGAGTGTCAAAGGTAGAAATTACTTAGGAACCTTATCACAATTGACTTATTAAAATTTAATTTGAAGAAAGCAGAATGACTTAGTCAATTAAGCAAAATAAACATTTTATAGTGGTTTATTTGAAAGAGAACTTTGAAGGCTAAGATGAAGTAGAGTTGGAAGAAACTTTTGATTCTAGAATTTTTGGAGTAGCTATTCTAACCACTTTACATATGAGGAAACTGAGATGGGAGGTTAGTTGATATGTCCAAAAGTTTTTAACCTGTGGACCATCTTTGGCTGGTTGTGGGCTGAGTTCTTCTCTCTCTGACTTGCAAGTTAAGAATTCTTTGATGGTTTTATTGTTTCTGGTATAAGAAAATGAAGTTGATCTCCATTGTGACCTGGAAGTGATTCTGAAATAATAAGGTCTGTCAGGTAGCATTTTCTAGGAGTATGTTCTCAGAATTCATCAGTCATTTATATTCATTCTCTTCTCCCTCTCTCCCTTCCTCTTGTCCTTCTTCCCTTCTCCCCACTTTATAGTTTTGTGAGAAGAAATTCTTGTTTTAAAACAAGTTAGGGGGAAGCCGGGATGGCTCAGTGGGTTGAGTGCTCACTTTGCAGCTCTGGGGACCGAGGCTCGAATCCCGGCCCCGGCCCGTGCAGAACCATATGCTGAACTGGGAGCTCCCCCAGTTCAGCTCTCTCTCTCTCTGTATCTCTCTCTCTGTCAAAAATAAATAAATAAATAAAAATATATTTTTAAAACAAGTTAGAATCCAGTTCTAAATATATGCAAATTATATCTCTTGTGTGAATTTTTTTTCTAATTTTTAAAAGCTAGGTCAGTGGAAAGTCCAATCATGTGAAAAGAAACTTAAATATGTATGTAAGAAAAAGGGAGAAAATGAGAATGATACAAGATCTGATAAGATATGTCCTCCAGATGAGGTATGTAAAACCCCTACACACTTTTATCTCAGTGGTATTTTCCCTTCTTGGTTAAATATGGTAGTTGAGACTTAAACAATTCAAACTTGGAAAATAGAAGAATTACTAGCTTCTGTTCATTTAAATTGGAGCAAGCCAGAGTGCAGTGAACCAGTATATTGATGTTCTTGTAGAACAAAATGTTTACAGGGAAAAGAATTACCTATTCATAAATTTCTGTATAAATGTATGTGATTATTATCCTCAATGCTGATACATTTACTTCCCTCACATATTATTCCTGTTCAAAAATAGTTCAACCAACTACATTATATTCTTATGCTGAGAAGGCACTGAGGGTAAAGAGAATTAAGTTACACCTTCTGTCTGACACAGGCTCACAGTCTTGTGGAGGTTATCTATGAAATTATACCCCACCCTCATCATGTGTATGAATTCACTGGCCATACCCTTAATTTCCAACAGTTGTGAGATAGTAACTGTGTGACAGACCTTGCTTCTTAGAGAGAGTGTCTAGCCTGGAAGAAAGTGAGATAATGTATTTCCTCTGATTTAGGGCTGGAAGAGACATGGAGAGACCTGTTACAAGATTTATAAAGATGAGGTCCCTTTTGGAACCAACTGCAACCTGACTATAAGTAGCAGGTATGATCATCAGTAAACATGTGCTAGTGAACTTTTCACTCTGGGTTTCTTTGCTAAATAATCTTCCTAAGAAAAAGGTGTGTCTTCAGTTTATATAGTAATTCAATCACTGTAAAAAAAAAAAAAACCACACAAAACCCCCATTAATTTAACTCTTATTTTGTAGATTTGAGCAAGAATACCTGAATGATATGATTAAAAAGTATACTAAATCTTCAGGAAAATACTTCTGGACTGGCCTGAGAGATGTAGATGCACGTGGAGAGTATAGTTGGTCAAGCGCTAGTGGAGTAAAGCGG
This sequence comes from Craseonycteris thonglongyai, assembly GCA_004027555.1. Lineage (NCBI taxonomy): Eukaryota > Metazoa > Chordata > Mammalia > Chiroptera > Craseonycteridae > Craseonycteris > Craseonycteris thonglongyai. The sequence goes on along the minus strand of PVKE010033758.1, from coordinate 5,693 downwards.
TCGGTAACTTTTTCCAACTGGAATTTTCTTGAGCCAGGTGAGTGTCTTAGCCTTTAAGTAATAGAATGCAGTGACTTGTGAAATACATCATCCTCCCAAATATGTTCTTCACTAACTTTTGCAATGTGTGGAAAATCATAATCTTAGAGACTGTAATCTTTCTATGGGACCATAAATAGAAGCAGTGATTATGTCTTCCCTGTTAAATCTGGGAATAACCCAAGGATAAAAGAAGCTAGAAAACTCCGTTCTTTCTAATGGCATAGAGCTAGAACCCACAGAGTTTTTTTGTTTTTTATTTTGTTTTTTTGCTTTTTGTTTGTTTGTTTGTTTCTTTTCCATGTAAGTCTCAAGCCCAATCTAATAGCTTCACTGTGAAGCACTTTATATGTTCATCACTCTGCTCTAAACTCCTTTCTGCCAAATTGAATGTGTTCATTTCTGTTATTCTCAATGGATGAGACAATAAGGAGACAATATATTGTAGGGTTTATTTATTGAGAAAGTGAGTCCATCCTCCTGTAAGTAGCCTAAAGCGAGGACCACAGTGAGCCATAGAATCGCAACATTTGAGCCTGAAAGGATCTCAGAAGTTCCTTCTGATTTTAGAGTTGAGAAAACACAGGCATAGAAAGGTGATTTACTTGACAAAGGTCACCTGGTTATTGAATTGCTAAAGTTCATACCTCCTGATTTCTAATCCAGTGCTGTCTAGAGGATCTTGGCATTGTAAAATAACAATTATAAAGGATTCATCTTTTCTCTCTTTTAATTATTTATATACTTTTGTGCAATGCGATTATGAAGACTTATTTTCATAACAAATTAAAACATGTCAGTATATAGTTAAATACAATATTTGAAATAGAGAATGCCCACAAAGTTTGTAACACATTGTCATCATCATAAATGTACGTGGTATTGATAACAAAAGTCATCTTTTTACTAGTAGAAAATACAGATACAGATATTAATCCTGGTTAAATCTCATCTTAAACTAAAATATTCTATTATATACAATTCATGTGATTTTTTTTATAGATACTCAGACATTTAGAGGCAATGTCACCTTCTTCACAGATACGCTCCAGTGGTTGGAGGAGCTCAGGAAGTAGCTACACCGTCTGTTCTCTCAGTCCTTAGCCAGAAAGACAGGCATTAAGCTCTTTTTATCATTATTACCCCCATCTTCAACCAGCTTGATCTATGATGGGTGAGCCATGGTTAGCGGCAGAACAGGGGGAAAGCATCACACCCATCCAGGGTAACACAGCGTTATTTTCCCTGTTCCTTGTTCCTCTTTCTGTCCATGTATAAATACTCATATGAGACATGAAACCATACTGCTTCTCTGTTTGGTGGTATAGAAGTTGTCCTCATTATTTCTGATGTGTGCTGTTGTCTTCTGCACACTTCAGGCAGTGTGGTGTTAATGAAACAGGGAGCATGGCAGGCACTTTGCCAGGCAAATATGGGCTTAAGTCCTGATTCCACCACTCACTATGATTGTGGGCAAGTCATTTATTCTTATCTGGAAAGTGGATCTGTTATTACAAGCTATCTTTTAATGTTTTTGTGAATAAATAACATTTTGGCTGCCGTGAAATAAATAGCTAAAAATTATATAACTTCTACTTTTATTGTATCAGCCCTTCCTTTAGACCTGAATCTTGTAGAATTTTGTTTTGAGGTTTACTGAGTTGCTTAAAAACTGTTCAAAGTGCTTCAAAGCTGATATGAACCACTTAGGCTATCCTGAGCAGCATAGTGGTTTAGGGTATAGCTTTGCACACAGACCACCTGGATTCCAGTCCTGGGTCAACCATTTATTAACATTTGACCTTGGACAAGTCACTAATCCTCACTGTACCTCAGTATGACAACAGAATTTACTCTATAGGTGTTTTGTGGGGATTCAATTTATTTAATCTTCTTAGAATTATACCTGACAAGTAGCAAATACTTCTCCATATTACTATATCATCACTTTTATGAATAACACATTTTTTTCCTGTTCTCTCTTCCCACCATGGCTCAAATAAAGAGTAACGGTACTGGAAAAAGTTTGGAGTTTAATTTTTAAATATAATTTTTAATTAAATTTTTTACTTCAACCCTAGCTTCTCCTGGTGGGTGTGTGGCTATGGCTACTGGAAAGTCTCTTGGGAAGTGGGAGGTAAAAGACTGCAGAAACTTCAGAGCACTTTCAATTTGCAAGAAAATCAGTGGGCCTGTTGAGTCTGAAGAAGCACCTCCCAAGCCTGAAGCCCCATGCCCCGAAGGCTGGCATGATATCCCCTCAGGTCTTTCTTGTTATAAGGTAAAGTAAGATTTTCATTCAGTTCCTCAATAAAGTTACCTAACTACTCTCCTAGTCCGTGGTCTTGCACAAATTATGCTCCTCACCAGACACATGTAACCTACTAGAGTGATTGGGAATACAGTCCTTGTCCTGGAGGGCATCGTTGAACCTCTGGCATCAGACAGCACACCCCACATAAACTCATATCCTACTCAAATAGCAGGCCAGAGTCAGAACTGGCTCTTTCCTGGGGCTCTTTTGCTCTGGGAAGTTGGGTGAGCTTCATGCTATGCTGACACTTTGATTATGGTTCTCATATACCTCTAATTCTTGTTATCAAAGGTAAAGTTCTGGCACTTCTTATAATGTAAAACTGTTTATTTTAGAGTCTGTATCAGTCAACTGGTCCCACAAAGAAATCATTACATACCACCTCAAAATTCAGTGGCTGTGACAATAAACATTTAGTCTCATGTTTACAGAGTCAGATAGGGTTCAATTGATCAAGTTTGGGCTCAAATGGCTGGCTCTGCTTTCAACTGCAGGTCAGCTAGGTTGGGCTCCAGGCTGTGAGTTGCCATCTGCAGCCCTTCAGTTTGGATCTCAGGCTGAATGGGCAGCAGCTGTCAGGGGTTCTCACAGTCAATCACCAAAGCCTGAGAGGCAAAGCCCAACCATGGAAGAACATCTCAGGCCTCTGTTCACTTTACCTCCACTAATATCCTACTGACCACAGCAAGTCACATGGCAGAGCCTCAAGTCAACTTACAGGGAAGTCTATCCCCCCTCCCCCGCCCCCAGGGCCATGTCAAGAATATATCATTAAATCACAAGGAACTGAAGAATTGTGACTCATAATACAATTTATGGTTGTGTCATCTGCTCCTCTTCTTCTTTTGCATTAACTGGTTCTTTTGGCATAAAATTATTTGTCAAAAACCAAAGAAACAGTCCAAAGTAGCAAGTTTTGTCATGTCACCTTCTGTCAATGTTTGCACACCCAGTTCAGTTTACCTTTGGATTCGTCTTCATCAGAAAGCAGTACTGTACTTGTACAGGCCTCAGTGTATTATGCTCAGAATTACATTGTTAGCACATTTCTTTGCAGAAGCCTCCCCCTGGACCATTCATATGCATCCTTTATAGCTGTATCTGCTTGTGCAATTGATATTTCAAGGTCCTAGAAATGCAGGAAATCATGGTATCTTGTTGGAGCAGTTCCCCAGCCTGGCTGAGGAAGGCCGTCCCTCTGACAACAGTGACTGACACCTATGCTGGCATTTCATGACATTTTCAGCAGAATAGTCTGTGATACATTAGATGCACATTTACCTACATCATCATTACGCCTATAAGAATTCATTTCAGGGGCCCACACACATGTGATTATAATTTACTTTAAAATGATGACTATTTTATGATTAAATCAGAAAACAAATTAATGTTATGTTTTATTAAGCTATTTCATATAGAAAGAATTGTAAGAAAGAGGAACTGGGAGGAAGCTGAGAGATTCTGTGAAGCACTTGGAGGACACCTTCCCAGCTTCCATCATGTAGATGAAATCAAGGCATTTCTTCACTTTCTAATGGACCATTTCAGGTAATACTTTTAGAATGAGGTATTCTGTGCTAAATTAGATGTCTTCTAGGTATTCAAAGTTGACATGTTTTATTATCTAAAAGAGTCATTCAGTATTTAGCAGTCATTGGACATCAAACATTTTAATGTGCAAGACATTATACCAGATTCAAAGATCAGGGAGACAGGCCACACCCTTTGCATAACATAGTAAAGTCCAACAGTAAGGATAAGAAGAGTTGGTAAAAAATCTAACACATAGGTTAGGAGGGGCCCTGGAAATTCAGAGGAGGGAGAAAGTAGTTCCAGGAAGTATAATTGGGAATAATGTTTTGAAGAGTGATGGTTCATGGAAGATAAGGTAATATTTTGAAACGGAAGATAGGAGAAGGAGCCAAGGAAAACAGAACATAAGAAAACGTATTGAAACCAAAATATACAGGGGTAGGGGAAATCTGCTGATGATTAAATCATGAAAAGAAAAAAGACTTAAAATGAATCAGAAGTAAAGAATTATAAAACCCAGTTTATGGAGTAATTTTCTAATTGGTGAGAATACTATGTTTTATACTATTGTACATACAATTATGAACAATTTCTAGGGAAATACAAATTATAATACAGTTGAGTTGGTAAGTAGAAATTCAATAATCTAGTAATAGCCATAGAAGAAATTGAACAAGTTGACAAAGAATATCTTTCAAAAAAAGAAGTTAGAACTATATGGTTCTATACGTGAATTACTTTACATTTTATAAAGATCATTGCCATGTATTTCAATAGTACAAGAGCTTGTATTCTATTACATAGCAACTGATGTAAGCATCTGTTTTGTTTTTTTTCACAAACTAGTCTTAATTCTGATATCAAAGCCTGTCAGCAATAGCACAGAGAATTACAGTGATGCCTTGAGATTCGAACTTAATTCGTCCTAGAACCCTTTTTGAGTTCCAAAACGTTTGAGCTCGAAGACAAGTGGGTGTTCAGATAAAGCTACTGGCCATATAGTCGATACGTCCCATGCAAACAACGTTTTGGCATTCAGATTCTGAAGCAGCATTAGGATTACAAGGCAAAATTTGCTTTATTTTTTCGTTCAGATTCCAAGTTGTTCAAGTTTTGGACTGTTTGGATTCCAAAGCATCGCTATAGACCAACCTCATGACTAAATTTGAAAAAGTAAATACTAACAATTGATATAACAAACACTTACATAATGCTCATTATGTGCCAGATAATATCCTAGTGTTTTCTATGTATTAGCTGATTTAATTCTTACAACACCCTATGAGGCAGGTACTATTGCTATGCCCATTTTATCTAAGTGAGGAGACAGATACAGGGAAATAAAACTTGCCCAAGGTTATATAGCTAGTAAGTAAAGGATCCAAAATTTGAACCCATTAGAATCCACTTTCTTAACCCACTACATTATAATACCTCTGAATTATATGCCTTGACAATGTGGGATTTCTTTCAAGAATCCAAGTTTGGGTTAGTACCAGGAACTCTATAGATCAAATCAAATATCATGAGATCATCTTAATAGGTGCTGAAAAGTGCACCTGGTAAAACTCACTATTCATTCTTGGCTTTATTTATAAATATGTCATATACTTATATTTAGTTAATACAATTAGCATAAAAATTCATATTAAGAATAGAAGGATAGTGGTTGTACCAGTTTACATTCCCACCAGCAGTGTATGAGGGTTCCTTTTTGTCCACAGCCTCTCCAGCACTTGTTCTCCCTTGTCTTGTTGATTATAGCCATTCTAGCAGGTGTAAGATGGTATCTCATTGTGGTTTT
>PVKE010033757.1:0-17754 GCA_004027555.1 Craseonycteris thonglongyai | reverse complement strand
GATTCTGCTAAAAATAAACTCAAGTATTGTCAAATGAAATATTAGTACAATGAACTCATAAGAGTTCATTTCTAATAATGAATTCAGTAAAAGATACTGTCAGACAAAAACAATTGTCATAGAAATAATCTAAATACATATATTCCCTGACAAAATTATAAAAATTAAACAATCATAGTTAAATGGCATAATGTTAAAAATTTTAATACTTAAAATGGAATTAACTTAAATTTCACAAATATTTTTTAGTGCAAAGGAGTGTTCTAGATCTAGTCCTCAAAGAGCTTTTAATTTAGTTGATCAGTAGCTCTTAAACTTTGATTTAAAACAGAATCATCTAGAGAGTTTGTGAACATAAAAATCCAAGATCCTACCCAATCTGCCAATTTAGAATATTTTGGGTTTGGATCTATTTGCTTCTGATGGATACTGATTTGATCAAAGTCACTGTAGTAAATGATGATGCAGTAAAATATAAATAGAAACAGAGGAAATAGATTTTTTTGGTTTTATTTTACTTTAAAATTTTAATTCCAATTGATTTGTTTTAATGTTGCCTCAAATTATTCTCACAAAATGATCCTCATAAACGTGTAATAGTCTATCTTTTATTTTATCAGAAAGAAATCACCCACCCTACTCTGATCAAATTTCAGAAATTTTGTTGTGCTCCGTACTATATAAGCTAAACTTGGAATGAAGAATTCCAAATACTTCATTGCAATAATGCTCTTGAGAATACAGACGCATCCAAAAAAAAATAATAATACTCTAATGAAGAAAGGTCTGATAGCTTAAGAGAACTGATTAAAGAAACTATTGAACTATCTTTTTAGTTAAAAAAAATATATATATATAGGGAGTTATATTTAATTGTGTTTTTCCGCTATGCCATCAGGTTATTCCTTTGGCTCAAGATATGAAATTTATGCCTAATACTTACAGGTCTAAAGGCTTTATAATATACTGAGGGGTGTTAAGCTGTTATATTTATTAACACTAATTTATAGTACAAGAGATGAGAGGAAGAACACAAGAGATTGAGAGTAAGTTTTTGAATATTTGGTCATTTATAATTTGGTCTAGTGATAATTTTTGTGTTTGGACAAAATCTTTGTGTCAGATCTTTGAGTGTCTTTCGTGTGTATGTGTGTATATGTGTTTGCATGTGTGTGAATGTTTGCCTTTAGCTAATGTGTCCTCTAAGCACTTCTATCAGAGAGTTAGCCAATTCATAAAGTTTGATGAGATGGTTCCCTACAGGCTACCTTTATTTCTAACACTAAATGTAAGGCTTGGAGCAAAGGGTCCTCAAAACCAACTTTAGGTTTGTTTGTTTGCTAGAAGGACTCGTTCAACTCACTGAAAGTTATTATATTCAATGTTATAGTTTATTATATGGGTAAGAAACAGATTAAAATCAGCCAGAGGAGGAAACACAGAGGGTTTCAAATGTGAGACTTCCATCATTTTCCCCAAAGAGTATGTGTTACCCTTCCAGACCGATGTGTAACAGTATGCATGGAAGATGGCCAACCAAGGAAACTTATCCAAGCTTTAGTGCTTAGAGACTATATTGATGCTCCATTACATAATCATGACGGACTGATTGCTCTCATGGTTGAATTCAATCTCTAGGGTCACATAATTCTAACCCAAAGCCTCCATTCTAAATCGCATGGTTGGTCTTTCTGTTGTGACCAACCCAAGACTGTCAGGAGTATCCTAACCCAAACAAAAACAATTCTATCAAGTATGACTTAGATTACCTCTCACATGTGACTTCTCTTTGGGAAAAACAAAAGTCTTTACTTTAACTATACAGTTTTTTTAAAAGGAGGAAGATAAAAATCTTGAGTGAATTAAATAGAGCTGATGAACATGAACCTTAGTATATAAGAAAAACAGTAAAAAAGTGATAATTGTGTAAAATTCATTATAAATACTATTTGTTAACAGTGATTTAAATGCACAGAGTTTGGAATGGATTATTCAATATGAAGTATTATATAGTGAGAACCTAACTAGTTAGTGAAGGAAACTTCTGGAAGCAAAGTGTTAATAAAGTGGATAGATTTTAGGTATTTTAGACTAATTTGCATTCATTTATGGATAACTTGGATAAAATTTGGAAAACATATTTAATACCCGATGCTACTTTATTAAAAGAATGTATTGCATCATAATACCACTGAGAAAATAAATTAATTCTATTTTTTTCCTGATAACCTGTTAACATTTTTTTTTCATCAGAAGTGACTTTCCTAGCATATCAGACGATACATAGTTATAGTAAATAGCTAAAGAGACAAGTAAAGCTCAATTGAGTAATTCAGTTATTAATGAAAGAAATATACAATATCAGGACATTTGGTTAGAAATGCTTACAAATCATCCATTTTGCCATGTCACTATTAAATATGGAAGTGATTACATTAGTCAAGGCATATTTCTGTGTCATTAATCAACTTTATGGGTAGCTCAGGAATTATAAGAACAACTCTGGAAGCTATTTTTATCTCATAATTCATTTCTTAGAGCTAAGCTCAAAATTTAATTTCTCTGACATATCAAAAGTGACACAATTTATATAACTATGCTCTACATGGTAGCTTTTAGCAAAGTACAAATAAGTATATGATTGCTGAAGAACTCAGGTCTCTATCTAGGTACTATAAGAAATGAACCAATTAATGATGAAAATGATATGAATGGATATTATCTTCAAAAGTGAAATTTATTATACTAATAAAAGTCACTGCAAAGCACTGTTTTAATGTATAATATATTCAAGCGTAAATTATTGCTATTAGTTACTATAGCAAATAAATTACTATATAAATTGTTCTATAAGCACATTATTGTAACAAACCTGAAGCTGTAAGTAATTAGTGTCTCACTGGAAGAAAACACTGAGGTAGACATAATTTACTTTTTTCCTGAAAAAAAAATGTTACTTTTGTTTGCAGTATTTAATGGATGTAAAATTGCCAAATAATATAAATATTAAAACCCTAGATGACTAAATTTTGCTGCTTTTAATCTTAGCACATAAATGAGAAAAGAAAGGTAGCATTAGGGACTATTAAGAAAATTATTGAGTAATAGCTGATGTTGCTATTTGAAAAGTGTTGTGTTTGATAAATAATCTGGATGAGTCATTATTTAACAAAAAAAAATGTTTTCTAAGTAGCAAGATGAGAATATTGTTACTATTCTTTCTAAAAAACTATAAAATCTTTAAAGTTCATAAAGGATTTAAATAATCTTCAAGAAATGACCTTTCTAAAGAAGATGTCTTCCCTATTAATATTCTGTATCCTGAAATTTCTACTGAAGTACGTGACATTTCCAAAGAACTTTAAATAGAAATATCAAAGGATAGAACAGGAAGTACACTCATTATAAAAAAATATGGCTATATGACCCTAATAAGACAACTTAAATATATTAACACTACTTATTTCATATTGAAGAACCAGATGGTAGCCGGAAAAAATTACTGAGCATAAAGCATAATGTAGAGTGTGTGTGCTCTGATACTCATGGTCTTAATCCTATAATTCTTCATGAAAACAACCTCTTGCTCCAGTATTTTCTGGTTCTGCTTTGTGTGTGAGTGCAGGTACGTGTACTCATGTTTGAGTTTGTTACGGAATAAGTTAGTAACTAGAAGCCTGAATTTTTATACTTTCTCTAGCACTTAGTTAAATTAAGCATGTTTCTATGAAATAAAATTTGATATATTTTACATTTGAATTTTGTATTTTACTATCTATCCATAGCTAGTATTTTTAACTTTTTTAAATATTTTTAAAAAATTTTTATTGTTTTTGACAAAGAAAGAGAGAGAGAGAGATACAGAGACAGAGAGAGAACTGAACTGGGGAAACTCCCCAGTTCAGCATATGGGTCCCCAAGGGCAGGCGCCGGGGTTCAATCCCGGCTTCCTCATATATCTAGTATTTTTACTAAAAATTATTTTAAATCAAAAAATGTATACACACATTTTAAGAAAGGAAAAGACTATTAAAATCATAATGCTCACATATTGATAGCAAAACATGAATACAAGTCATGTTTGACTTCTGCAATTACAAGAGGTGCTCAAAGTGGTTACCATCAGCATCCAGGCACTACTGATTATAAGAAACTACTGTTTGAGCAACGTTGACCAGTGTCCACTTGTACCACTGCACATGCTGTTTCAATGTACCATGAATCTCTAACTTATCAAAAATGTATATAATTGTTAGGTGTGTTGCAGGTTCTGTTGCACATTCATGCCTCCATTGTGGTACTTCCACAACATTCTCAAATTTCAATCACCACCTCAAAATGGTCTTGCGCTCTTCAAAGGACAACTGTGTTTCTGCCATTTTCTTTGACTATCCTGCCTGTTCCATGGTGTCACTAGCATTCATTTGATTACCAACATCTTTTGAGCGAATGTCATACTACACATTGCTACCATAATTTAATTCAACTTCAAAAAGTAATACATAGATAATATCACTTAAAATGTGTATGCATTTTTGGCACCCCCAATATAACATTTCAAAGACACGATTTTCCAATGGACATTGCACATAAATCATGACATTAACAGAAACTAAAAAATATAAGGACGCATTAAAAAATTTAAAAAATGCTTAAAAAACACCAACAGGTTTTGTTACCTACACTTGTTTATAATACTTCTCAGCATTAAAGTATAACATGGATTCCCAAAAGGAGAATAGAACCTGTAACATGTTCCAAACAAATTTAACTATGAAACTTTTTTTTGTATATTTTAATTTATTCAAAAGATACTTAATGAATACTTGAATTACCATAGTAAATAAGCCATGCCCCTCTTTTCCTTGAGTTAATGTGCTAGTACACTACTAGTCTCTAAGGACTAGAGCTCTACAGAACCTTTACAATAAACTAGCAGATGGGGACAATAGTCTTTACTAAGTGCTTAATATATGTTATCTCGTTTAATTTTTAAAACAAAATTTTGAGTGAAGACCTATTATATCCTCATTGCACAGGTGTGAAAATTGAAGCCTAAGAAAAATTAAGTTCATGTATTTCAAGGTCATATATATGCAGCAAATTATAAATCTGGATTCGACCCTGTGGACTCTTACCGACCATATGTTATAAAAGAATTGATTCTTTATAAGCCTGCCTTGGATAAGGCATAACAAGACAAATATATTTTTATACATATTAAATTTGAACTTTAATTTTAGTTTTATGAGACAAAAAACTGAATATTGGGATATAGTAGCAGAAATTTGGGTACTAAGTAGGTTGTTGAACTGCTGACCTTTAATGTTTCTCCCAACTCTGAGAATTGTGTGATCTTATGAAATATTCATGATTCACTTGGGAGTCACTATTTGTGGTCTCTACCACCTTTTTCCTTTGCCACTGGTGTGGTCCTAGGAAGCTAACATGTGGAGCATGTGGAAGTGTCTGTATGTAGTTCTATCACTGATAAAGTGCAATATAAATAAAAGAAGAAGAAATCCATTATTCATATTGTTTGTAGCTTTTGCTCTCCCATTTGCAGTGTATCAGGAATTAACTGGATGTGTTTTGAGTAATTATTGCTAACAAACTAAGATGATGTTATATTTGTTTATTCCATTGTAGTGCTAACATTATGTACTTCTAGACATGTTGAAAAGAGATTAGTCACATATTGTTAATTGCAAAGATTAAAAAGTGTAAGGTTTCCATCTCGTATTTTTATTTACTTTTATTTCATTCACCACAAGAATTTAATTTACCCAGGCATATAAATCATATTATCTTAGCAAGTGTGCTTTTATGTCATTGCAACTATTTTGTCCTAATATTTCAAGAAAATTCCACTTTTGTTTCAATTTCCTATAAATATTCCTAACCCACATAGATGTAACAAGCCACTGAGAACTGCTAGTAGAATTAGGGTAAACTATGTGAACACAGAACAAAAATGTTTGTAATGATATTGGAATTCAGAGCTGTATGGACAGATAAAAAGTTAAAACCAGGCAGAGCAGTATAGATCGATGTGATGACTAATTTTCTATTACTATAAAGTAGTAACATTTGAAACTGGGTTTGTTTATGTAATTTATATCAGCCAATATCAATATCAATAAATTTAACAAATTTACATACATACATATATATATATAAATATATATATATATAGATAAATATATATATATACACATACATATATATATATATATATATATATATATAAGTTTAAAGAAATTAGAACAAATTTGAGGTTATGTCTTGGGTATACTTCCTTAAAAATGATGAATGGAGTTAATCCTATAAGGCCAGTAACTGCATATAGCATGTAGTGTTTTACAAACCTTGCCTCAAACCTGAGAGAACATGACATTGTTTTGTGTGTGAGAGTCTTATCCAAGTGTGATGGTGGAGAAACTGTTGCAAATCACTCTTATAAAGGGATTTGTTCTAAACTGTGTCTCATTTTTACTGGTAAAGTCATTATGGAACATGAATTTAAATTCTACTTGAGAAGAGAGACAGGCAAATCACGTGTTCTGGAGATTTCTTAAAGTTCTGCCCATCCATTTCTCTTCCCATCTTATATAGGGCAATCTTGCTAGCATATATGAAGTTTGTACTTATTTATTCTCTTCACTAACATTTAGTTTTCTGTGAGTCTTCCTGCTAATCTTTGGTTTCTTTATGTTCATAACATACCTACCTTGGTGTCAAACTGTTGTACTGAATCTTTTGAGAGCTGAAACACTACTGCCACCACACAGAGGATCAGCAGCCTTTCTATCAGCCAACATGTCAGAATCTAACCTTTGCTTCCCTGCTGTCTCCGTTTCTATTAAGTTGCTTATGTTTAAATTAGACTTTATAGAAGCAGCTGTCTGAGTTGTAGAGTCGTAATTACTACGTTACTTGATTTTTTTTATATCAACTCCTTTTTTTTCTATTCTGTATGGTAAATAGAAATCATCAATTATTCTACTTCTTTTTATTTGACTAGTTTTATAATTCTGATTTTCATAATTTATAAAATAATCAGCAATTCTCTCATTATGAATCTGAGGACACAATAATAAACTGTACAAGAAAAGGACAAAAGATAATTCTCGCACACTTCGATATGACTTTGCTACCTAGTACCATGTTAAAAAGCCATCTACACTTTTACAGTAGTAAAACTATGTCATAAAATTAAAATGTGCTCTTTGTTGAAGAGAATTAGAAATATCACTTAGGACCGATATTCATTGGAGCTACAGTAAGTCAATATACATAATTTATTATGGAATTATAACTTGCCTATGGCATTTTCTAGATTTATATGCATCCTTTTTATGCCTATTTGGAACTGTGCCTCCACATATCCTGCTTCCATGTATGCTAATACTGTCCTCATGCTTAAATTGTAAATTTTACTGAGAGCTTGGGAAGTGAGAGTTACGAGCAAAAGGACAAGACCACATAGAAGGAAAACTCATAGAATGTTAGGAAATAAGAAAAGCATGAGTAGGCACAATAAAATGCAAAGTTTTGGACAGACAGAAGGGTCTAAATTGACATGAATGGAGAGTTGTGGTGACCAGGTTAAAAAGCAGAATGTGTTACTGGTAGTGAGCTCTTTAGTTTGTCCTCCCTCATACACTCTCTGCAATTCTATCTTCATGATTATGGTTAGAGGAAAGGAGATGAAAAAGAGAACAAATATTTAGAATAAGTGATGACAAAGACATAGACTAGTAGTGTTAAAATAAATGAACTTATTAATTTGAGTGTATTGAGTTTCAGCTTGCATCCTTTGAACATTTGGTCTTCCTTTAATGCCAATTTATTTTATAATACTTTCTAAAACATTTTTTATTTATTTTTTATTTTTTAATTGTTAAACTTACTGGGATGGCATTGGTTGGTAAAAATTACATAGGTTCCAGGTGTATAATTATACACTGCATCGTCTATGTATTGCATTAAGTGCTCATCATCCAGAGTCATTTCTCTTTCCATCACTATATATTTGATGCCTTCTCCCTACTGTCCTCCCCACATCTCCCCTTACCCTCAGGTAACCACTAAACTATTGACTATGTCCATGAGTTGTTACTTTCAGTTTTATGTTCCACCTATAAGTGAAGTCATATGTTTCTTGATTTTTCCAGTTTAACTTAGTATGATGGTCTCAAGGTCCATCCATGTTGTCACAAATGGCTGTGCTGTATTTCATCTTTTCTTATTTTAGAGTAGTACTCCATTGTGTAAATGTACCACAACTTCTTTATCCAGTCATCTATAAAACTTTTAACATTCTGTTTTTCCTTTCAAAATTAATTTTGGATAAATATGATTTGTTTTTCTTTTGTGGATATTATAATCTCATTTCTGTGTTTTAAATTCTAGATAATTATTTTTTGTTTGCTATAATGTTGTGTTGAATATCTATATATACATACATATATATATATATATATATACACACACATATATGTGTGTGTGTGTGTGTGTGTGTGTGTATCATATAATCTTTTTTTTTTTCCTGAAAGGCTAGAAAGTGTATTCTTAAACTTAATTTTACAGAGAGTTGGTTGAAAAGTAAGGAGCATTTTCAACAAATCTAATAGGTGGTTTATTGAACAGATTCAGTCTGATTTCTGCTTTTAAAATGGAGACCTTCATCACAAGCTTCTTCTTTAATTCATGTTCATCACCATGACTTACCTTCAGCTCCCACATAACATCAAAATTAAGATTCCCCATTTTCTGTCTATTTGGGTGTCTACTTTGTTCCTCCTCAATGATATTCTTCACTTTTGATTACTACATTTTATAATCTATAACATTATGTTAAGGATATTACTTTCATTACTATTATTCATTGTTTCTCTCACCATTATGTATTATAATTTCTACCCTAAAAAACCAGCATACGTCTGCACTAAATTATAACACATGCATGCCCACATACATACTCCAGATATTTTAGCTCAATACCCTTTGAGTCATACAGACATAATTTTCTTTCTTGACAGGATACAATCATTTATCAGTAAGGAGGGATTTTCTCTTGAAGAACTAATGATATTATATTACTATGTTTTAACTTTACTTATCCAGGCTAAAATTCCTAGCATGTAGTATTATAGAAATTTAGTTAATGTCACTGGTATTCATATCTCTTCATTATTAAGGAGCTATCATTCTAACCTTTTTGTAATCTTATGCATATTTAGAAGATTAATTGAATAAAAAGTTCACATACACTAATGTTGCTACTTAAGATGATTTTCTGTTTACAGATCATCAAGGTAAATTCCTTCTCAATATATCAATATGGTGTCTGTTATGTTGTTGCATCTGCACTGTATAATACTCAGAACATAGGCTTCATGCCCATCTACATAGATGAGAAGATAGCTTAATTTGCTCCTTGGTTCTTGACAAAGAATAGGTCTTGTGGATACAATGAATATATACCAGATAATTACATTTTTTTACCTTAAACATTTTTATGTGAAAATTCTGTTATATCTTGGCAGGACAAATCACAAAAATATTTAATGACATTGTCTCAATAAAAATAATAAGATTGACTCATCACATGGACTAAGAGATTAACAGTGAGCAATTTATCCCTATTTGCTTGGCCAGCCTTTTCCCAAAAATTCATCTTGAGTATATTGGTACTTTAATGATTTACTTACCCGTGGGAGAAATGTTATTTGATAAGCTTACATAAGCTCTCTGTGAGCAAATTTCTTAAAATACATTAAGGTAAATGCAGATTCTGTGTCAGGTATCTTAGTATTCCACTATCATAATAGTTATGTTGGTAGGTAGGTAGGTAGGTTGGTAAGTAGGTAGTATGGTAGTTAAGTGGGTAGGTATTTAGATAAATGGGACCGAGTTGTGAGAATCACTGTAATGGCTTGAAATCAAACTAAGGCCACTTGAGTAAATGTGAATTATAAAGTTTTCCCAGAATGGTCCTGAAAATACATAAGCACTCTTAACCAAGCCTTCTAATTTCTGATAATAAAAAAAAAATTAGACGCTCGATGGATTCTGCTAAGAAGTGCAGAATAAGTTACTCAGTTCTACTGACTTTAATAATTAAATCAGCCCTAGGCAATGAGTTATAGTTCACTGATGGTGCTCTGGGACAACAGTTCACAAGTGTGTTTGTAAGAAAACTAAGATAGCATACTAAACACCTAGCTGTATCTTTTCAGTAGATGATTTCTGTTGAAACTTTAATATTCTTAAGAAGTTTCTTTTTGGAAATTTTCTCAGTAGCTTATTTAAGACTATCTAATATCCAATAAAGTTTATCATGAATTTAATCATCCTATAGATTATAATCAGAAAGAAAATTTATTATCAGTATTTTCTTTTCTTTTTTTTTCTGAGAGAGAGAGAGGAAGAGAAGGACAGAGAGAGAGAGAGAGGGAGAGATCAGAAAGGTGCTTGGGATATTCTGGGATCAGTGTTGGCTGCTGCTCAGGTTGTCAGCCTTCAATATTGCTCTTCCATTTTTATGTGGTCATTAGTGTTAAGCAAAGCACTCTTATGCTTTGTAATTAGAGGGAGTAGCTTAATCTTAGAAAGAATCCCTGAGGAGGCTGTGTTAGTACAAATAATAAAGGCGCAGATGTAGAGGTAGCTGATAAAACTTGTATGAAGGGCTTTTGTATCTATTTGCACATAATTGAGTTCTGTATGTAGCACTGTTCTTGAATGAAAAACAATTGCTATCTCAATGCCATCTGTTATTTTGTGTCTATGTCAAGTGCCAACACCATGATTTAAAAACAGTGGTTTGTGAGTACTGCAGTGTACTAATATTCACTCAAAATATAATATTCCAGCTAGCTTCCTCAGTCTGTCAAAGCTAACAAAATATAGTGATGTTTTTTAGTACACAAAGATAGGACTCAGAATGTCATCTGTTGACAGATCACATCTGTGGAGCAATCTGTGAAACCCAGAAAGGCTTGAAGTAATTTATTTTTTCTGTTAGGAAAAAAAAAATTAGAATTGCTGACAGCTAATGGTGACTCATAAGGTGGGTAACAGTAGTGTTAATAAAGTCGGATAAGGTGAGGAGATACATAATTTTTTATATTAAATGTTTCTCCCTTTTCACTTGAATATCTGATTATTGAAATAATGTAGGTTCTTAAAGATGTTCCTTGACTTCCCTCTGTGTTATTTTTATGGTCAATATGTGGTATCAGCCCCAGAAAAATTAAAAACAGATTTACTGATGATCAACTTTTTGTTAGCTCCATTATAAACTGTTCAAGTAAAAGTTTGCTCAATTGTCAGGAGAGATGGTATATTTCATTGCTTAACATTGAGTATGGATTTTCCCACTGTCGTCTGATTTTCTTTATAAGTACATAGTGTCCTTGTTGCTGGCACATGCTTTGTGGGTAGCAGCATGTCAGGGAGGGGATAATTGTTCCCTCAAATAACATACCTTTTTCCAAAATATTATCTGTCCTAATCATATTATAAATCTCCAATGGTACTTTGGGATAAGTCAAGCTTGTTAGCAATCTTTAGATGGTACTCCTCTGAAATATTTAAAGATATTATATTCTTAATGGAAAATTATGGTTGACAGAAAAGTCATCTGGGAATTCTATTAATTCAAATTTATTAATTATAAAATGTAACTGTGAAGAAAATCATAACACATTTTATAAATATATCAAATAACATGCATATGACCATATAGGAAAAAATGCATTCATCAAACAAGTGTTAATGACAGTATTATAGAAAGTTATGATTTGGAACAAGTAACATACTTATACACCTTAACTAATTATTCTACTTATTATATTTGTAATATTTTCTTAATTAATATAATCAAAAACATTTCTCTATGAATATATGGGAACATATGCTACAATTTGTTATAAAATTATCTTTGAATTATTTTTTTAAACAAACTAATTTTTGACACCACTGAACAAAACTCATCTGTCAGTCAATAAATAAATGTGTCAAAATTATATAATTTTAATAATTTAAAAATATTTGTACAAGATTTGAAAAATAAATTATAAGATTTTTCTATTTCTATTTTTGTTAGCACTTGTATCACATGATTTTTGTCTTATAATCACTGATGTATATATTTTATCTACATAGAGAAATTTTAAAGTTCTAAGAGCAGAACTTGTGTCTGACATAATTGTGAAATAAAATCTCTAAAAGAGGAGTTAATATTTAACAATGTTCAGATATTTTTGACTAAATGATTAGATACTTGAATCTGGTTTTATATGTATCATATATTACTTAACTTCTGAATCTCTGAAGCACTGAAAATTGTATTCAATTCATCACTGTTGTCAACATGAATTTTGCTTTGCCAACTCTTTCATTTTGTTTTTAGAGACAATCATTTCCATATTTAGTTCAAGTCTTTCAGTTAACTGAAGCCCAGATAATATAAGTGAAAATGCAGTATCAGGCAAAGTACAATGACTAGATTTTTCAGTCCCAGCGTATTTCCACAGTAAATACTAATTTTCAGCTATTTTTTCTGCACATCCTGTTTGTATACTCAAGAGACTGTTTAAAAATTATCTTATGAAAACTTTTATTACTCCTGGGAACAAGACAAGGATGCCTAATTTCAGCACATTTGTTTAGCATAGTACTGGAAGTCCTAGCTATAGCAATAAGATAAGAAAAACAAAACAAAACAAAGGACATCAAAATAAGAGAGAAAGATGTAAAACTGTCATTATTTGAAGATGATATGATACTAGATATAGAGAACCCCAAAGATTCCACACAAAAACTTTTAGAAGTGATAAATGAATTTAATAAAGTAGCATGATAAAAGATTAATATTCATAAACTAGTTGTTTTTTATATACCAATAATGAACTATCAGAAAGAGAAATTCAGAAAACAATCCCGTTTACAATTGCTTAATATATATATATATATATATATATACGTATATACTTAAAGGGAAGTCAGGATGGCTCAGCAGGTTAAACACTCGCTTTGCAGCCCGGGGGACAAGGGATCGAATTCCTGCCCTGGCCTGTGTGGACCCACATGCTGAACTGGATTGTGCTTCCCATGTGGGAGGCCCAGATTTCAGTTCTCACCCCCCAGTTTGGCCCCTTGCTTGAGGAGTCATGTCTCCAATGTGGGAGGCCCCCAGCCCAGTTCCCACCCTGTGCAGCTCTGCCCACCTGTTTGGAATAAAACTGTGTCAAAAACTGATGGGGGAAGCTGGGATGGCTCAGTGGGTTAAGTGCTCACATTGTAGTGCCAGGGACCGAGGATCGAGTCCCGGCCCCGGCCTGTGTGGACCCATGTGCTGAACTGGGTCCCCAGTTCAGTTCTCTCTGTCTCTGTATCTCTCTCTCTCTCTCTCTGTCAAAAACAATAAATAAATAAATAAATCTTAAAAAAATACAAAAACAACTGATGACGTACAACTATGGAAACTGCTCTGGGACCACCCCCTTCTCTCTGTGTCTCTCTGTCTGTCTTTTTCTGTCTGACTGTCTGTCTGTCTGTCTCTCTGTCAAAAAACAATAAAAATAAATAAAAAAAAAAAAGAAAAATAACTACCTTATGATCCAGCAATTTAATTTCTGGGTATTTATTCAAAGAAATCCAAAACACTAATTCAAAAATATATATGCACCCCAATTTTTATTGCAATGCTATTCACAATAGCCACGATATAAAAACAACCAAAATGCCCATCAGTAGATGAATGAATAAAGACATTGTTGTGCATTTGTACAATGGAGTATTGCTCTGACATAAAACTTTAAAAAAAAATGAATTTTTACTTTTTGTAACAACATGGATTGACCTAGAGGGTATTATACTAAGTGAAATAAGTTAGACTGAGAAAGAAATATCATATGATCTCACTTACATGTAGAATCAAAAGAACAGAATAAATGAACAAACGACACAGAAATAGACATAGATACAGAAAACAAACTGATGGTTGCTAGATGGGAGGAGTTGGGAGGATCGGTGAGAAAGCTGAAGGGTTTAGAAAGTGCAAATTGATAGCAACAAAATAGTCTCTGCAATGTGAAATACAGTATGTGGAACATAGTCAATAACGTGAAAACGATGTAGGTGGATACTAGGCTTATAGGAGTGATCAATTGAATTATATAAATGGCTAACCACTGCACTGTACACCTGAAACTAGTGTAGAATAATATTCAATATTTAATACATGTATACACACACACACACACACACACACCATGGAATATAAAGGGCAGCATAGGGAATAGTCAGTGGTACTGTAAAATGAGTAGTAGACTTTTTGGAATTAGTGAGATGTCTAAATGTCCAATTATTACATTGTTTTGTACACCTGAAAATAATATAACAAAAAAGACTTAGATTATTCCAACCCACAGTTACTCATAATGCTTTCCTCCTGTGAAAGCTTAACATTAATAGTTTATGCCATTTTTTTTACATTTACTTTTATCATTTTGATGGAGGGAGAGAGAGAAACATAGACAGAGAGACAGAGAGAAGGGGGTTCCAGAGTAGTCTCCATGGTTGTACATCATTAGCTTTCAATATACTTTAACTCCACAGGTGGGCACAGAGCTGCACAGGGCAGGAATCGGGCTGAGGGCCTCCTACATGGGAAGCATGCCTAAGATGCGTGCCTAACTAGGGGTCTCCTGTGGGAAGATTGTTCCAACAAGGCAAGAACCAAACTGGGGGCACACCCCAATTCAGCATATGGGTCCCCATGGACCAGGGCCAGGATACGATCCTCAGACCCTGAGGCTGCAAGATGAGTGCTCAACCCACTGAGCTATCCCAGCATCCACTACTTTATGCCATTTATATCATACCTATCACTCGACATTTATTATACTGTATTAAACACTTATTACGTTATTGAATATTCACATATTTATGCTTTGTATTTCCCACCTAGACCATAAGGTCTATGAGGATAAAGTCTTTCTATATTTCTCTCAGTGCTTGTCACATTGATTTGCATATAGTAGTGTTTAAAAGGATACATAACTTTTTAATTACTTATTTGCTAGTTCAATCTCAAAGTTTATTAGAAGTTAAAATATATGTCTTACATAGTGCCACACACAATTCATCAGTATCAGTAGATATGTACTTATTCACATAAATATGTGCTGTTTTTCAGGAATAATTAATACTTTTTTTTAAATAAGGGATGGTCAAAAGCTTTCAGAATTTGAACTACAGACATTTAAAAGTGTTGAACAATAGCCTGACTGTGATTATATATACAGGCATTGAATCTAAATACAGGAAGTCTAGGAAAGGACCTATTTTGCAAACTTAGTATTTAATATAATTATATGGTTACCAAAATAATTCCAATATGTGTGAATGGATATACACATATTATCTCGTATCTATGAATCAGTTTTCAGGAAACATTCAGTACTTTTTAGTAAGGTTTCTTTAATATTTTCCTAATGTTTATAGATGAAGCAACTATGATTTGAAACGAGTTTTATCCCCTCTCTTACCAAAAATAATTTTCAGATTTGCAATTACTTGACATACAGGCACTTACAGTCAATTAAAAAGTGCTTTGCTTCTTCTGTCATTACTACTATATGAAATAGAGTGAAACAATATGTTATTTTAAGGCAGTGATGGGCTGTCTTGAAGTATTAATATATCCTGAAAGCATCCACTAAAGGGCTCTGTAATTCATGTCAATAGCATTATACATGTCTGTGTAAATTTCTACCAATATCCCCCAGTTCTACACAAATAAAGGGTGTCCCAAAATTCACGCAAGAAGTAATTTTGATAGGAAACACAGGTTTATAATTAAAAGCTGTAAATTTTCATTGCTCAACAATGAAAACGCATTGTTCTTTCATGTAGCACTCCATTTTTAATAACCCTGAACTGTTATCTGTCATGCTGCCTTTTTTTTCATTAGCAACACTTTACCTCACAAATGATGCAAAATTCAAATCTTGTGTGAATTTTGGGATACCCTTTATATTTAATGTTTTTTTTAGCTATTAGCATGCATGCTAAATGTTTACCTTAAATTTAATAAATGAAGAAGCCATTCTTGAAACTTAAATTATTGTGATATATTAATTTAAATATTTTTCTATGAGTGGTTTCTAATATATTTTTATCAGAGTGTTTCTCTTTGTTATAAGGCAAACAAGCAAATTAAAACAATGTGATTACTATATTTTATGATATAATTTTGTATCAACTGAATTTATTTTGGTTTTGTTTTCTTGCTTTTTTTATTAAAAATATTTTATGCATAAATATATAGCACATAAAGGATACCTTCAATATTCAAAGAAAATAAAGTCAGTACAGTATCTACTAAATATATAAAAACTCTTTTTTTTTAAAGATTTATTTTATTGATTTTTGACAGAGAGAGACAGAGAGAAGTGGGAGGGCCCAGAGCAGTCTCCATAGTTGACATTAGTTTTCCATATAGTTTCACTCCACAGGTGAGCACAGGGCTGTCCCGGGCAGGAACTGGGCCGGGAGCCTCCCACATAGGTCCCGGCAAAAACTGAACTGGGGGCACAACCCAGTGCAGCATGTGGGTCCGCATGGGCCGGGGCCAGGATTCGATCCTTGGTCCCCGGGGCTTCAAATGGAGCACTTAACCCGCTGAGCCATCCCAGCTTTCCCATAAAAACTCTTTGATGGTAATCATAAGCTAAGAGCAAAAACTGAAAACACTGCAACTTTTAATCTTTAATATTTTGGGAGATGGAGTTCATTTTTATAACTCCTTACTACCAAGACTAGAACAGTATATCATCTACCTTTTGGCCTAAGATTAGGTTTTATGATTTCATAGCAAGATTTTTTTTTTTTTTAATATATATTTTATTTATTTATTTATTTTGACAGAGAGAGAGAGAGAGAGAGAGAGAGATACAGAGACAGAGAGAGAACTGAACTGGGGGAGCTCCCAGTTCAGCATATGGTTCCGCACGGGCCACGGCTGGGATTCGATCCTCAGTCCCCGGCGCTGCAAAGTGAGCGCCTAACCCACTGAGCCATCCCGGCTTCCCCCATAGCAAGATTTTTGAAAGTAATTTTTGGCTTAGTTCCCTTGTTATTTCTCAAAATTTCTGCATCTACTAAGTTTACTGTATATTAATATTCTGTATTATCTATAAAATCAATATGTAAAAGATGAGTGAATTTATGTTGTATCTGTCGATATAGCCATCTATTTCTCAAGTAAAATTCTATGGTTTAATTAAAGAAACTGATGTATAAAGTGGCTATGTAGAATGGATTTCTAGATATGAATGCAACATTAAATATATTTTGGTAAGCTAATATAGCTTCATGTCTTATAATTAGGGTTATTATCAAATAACAATTTTATATTTAGATGTAGAAATATTGGCAGAAATAAAATAAATGGACTATCTAATTATAATTCTTACTACAAACAAAAAAAACGAGCAGTCTTTATGTATTTCCAGGAATTTTCTTTTTTATTGTTTGAGAGGTGAGAGAGAGAGAGAGAGAGAGAGAGAGAGAGAGAGAGAGAGAGAGAGAGAATGGGGGAAGGCCCAGCTTAGTCTCCATAGTTTTACATCATTAGCTGTGATAAAATGATTTCATTCCACACAGGTGGGTGTGGGGCCACATGGCAAACCAAATTGTGAGCCTCCTGTGTGGAAGGTGAGAGCCTTTGCCATGTTC
>PVKE010033756.1:0-17753 GCA_004027555.1 Craseonycteris thonglongyai | reverse complement strand
TAGATAGATAGATAGATAGATAGATAGATAGATAGATAGATAGATGATAGATAGATAGATAGATAGATTAGATAGATGGTAGATTGATAGATTGATAGATAGATAAACAGACATTGTTTTAAGGAATTGGAATTGGCCCACACAGTTGGCAAATCTGAAATCTGTAGGACAGGCCAACACTAGAAACTGAGGCAAGAGTTGTTGTGGTCGTGAGGCCAAATTCTGCAGGGCAGCAGAGTCTCTGTGTTGAAGACTTGAAGAGAGTTTCTTTTTGGGAAAACTTCAGACTTTACTCTGAAGGACTTTAACTGATTGGATGAAACCCAACCACATTCTGGAGTATAATCTGCCTTACTCAGAGCCTGCTGATGTCAATGTTAATCGTATCTGAAAAATACCTTCACAGAAACATCTAGACTGGTATTTAACCAAATGCCTGGGCACCATAACCTAGCCAAGTGACACATAACATTAATTATAGGTTAAATTCAAAAGCCTGAACTACATGCTAAGTGAGGCTGAAACCACTACCATTTTTAAACTTACCATCGGAATTGTATAAAAATTGAAAAATTGATATATAAGTATATTGTCTTTCTGTAGGTGTGGGGCAAGGAAAATAGCTTGGCAAGGTGATGGAAGGAAATGATTTCCAAGAGGACTACGAAAGCTGACAATACTTGTCCAATCTTTTGTAGATACATGCAGCAATGGCTGAGAGGGGAATGAAGGAGGGGGAGCTGTTGTCACATGTACTTTTGAAACAGTGTTTGGAAGTAACCTGATCCTGATATTTGTGGTGCTATATAGCTTGTCTCCTAACTCTGAGAAGTGAGTTATTTGGTACTCCCGAAAATAAAAATGGCCTTCAAACACAATGTATTTCATATTCCACACAACCTGCTTCTTATGGTGATCTCTACATTCTTTCTTTTTAAATGTGTAATTTTTGGCCTTTATTTCTGTCTGACAAGACTATGAGAAATAATTCATATTTTATCCTGCGACACCGTCAGATCCTTTTGTTTTTCACAAGGCTTCTGAAATCAGGCTTTTTCTGTTCATGACTTATGCTTGCGGTGTTATATACACTGGGTCTTATATAAGGTGACCAACTTTTTTCCAATGAAAAGGAGGACATAAATAAATTAAAGAAACAAATATTGCAAATTAAAAAATGTATTCTTTGCAACAATAATTAAACAGAAAGTATTATAATATAGTAAATAGATAATGCAGGCATATTATGATTATTATTTAAATATATTTTTGATTGAATGAATATTTTTTGTTAATGTGTCATTTTCTAACAAAATATTAGAAATATCCATACAAGAGCTATTTTTCATATTGAATTTCACAGCAAGTGCTGCAGCTAGAGTATCAACGTTCAGTCTTGATTTTTCAGTTGTCCAAAAATCATTAGTAATTGAAAATACCCTTTCAACTGCTGCATTAGTGCCAGGGCAGCACAATATAAAGTGGACTAGAAGAAGTAAATTTCATATGATATATATGCATTTTTGAAATGGTTGAATATTTCCACCCATCTTTTATCAACTTCAACATGTTAATTTTCCCACTCGACCAATTTTTCAGAATTTAAATAAATATTCAGTTTTCTAATTTCTTCAAATAGACAACTGTCGTCTATTTTAATGTCTGGTAGTTCTGTGGATAAAAACTGAACACAAGTAAAAAAGGAGGACATCTAGGAGGACACTTTTCGAGGGAGGACAGAACTTCCAAAAGGAGGTCTGTCCTCCCTAAAGGAGGACAACGGTTGGTCACCTTATCTTACATCCATGTGAATGTTGAAAATGAAAAATAAGTGCAGAAGTAACCCATCAACTCTGTCAGTGTGGAGCAGTGATATGATTGAGCATTCAGAGAAGAATAAGGTTCTCTCAGTACATTCTAGCCACACTCTGCTCCCTGCTCTTTGGATGGGCTATGTCCCAAATCCAAACATTTGCCCTTTCTCTGATGTAAGTTGCTACTCCATAAATACAGCATTCCCTTGTTTATTCACTTTGTTGTTGTTGTTGTTGTTTTGGCTTTGCCCTGAGCTAAACCTGGAGGCCAAACTTGGCATTGACTCTGAGTTCATTTATTTTTGTAATTATACTTGATCATTTGGTGTGTTTGGTGAGTTGGTAATGATAACTAAGTATCAATGAAAGTCTTTAAATGTGCGGGCCTTAGTCTCATTTTCTGAAAAAAATTTTTTTTTTATTTTGGGGATTGTTTTTACCCCATCCTATCCCCACCCTTGCCACCTCTACACTTTTGGCCAGCCCTACCCAGACTGTCAACACATGCTTGCAGATAGACAAATGCTGTATCATTTACTTTGGTCCACCCAATCTCTATTAAGATAGACAGGACAAGTTTTATCATCCCGATTTACAGATGAGCAAACTGACTCAATAAGTGAGATGTTTAATGTCACCCAAAAATGAGAAAATGGTAAAGTGGGATTAGAATTTAAGTCTTCTCCCTTCTAGCCCTGTGCTTGTCAATAATACACAGAGGGCAAGACAATTATTTTTTTGAACTTATTCTGTAGGTTGATTGATGCATTTATTCCTAACTCATCTTTCATGGTTCCATTGAAAGGCACATCAAGTTTCACAACCAAAGTTCCCAATACAGTAGTTGAAGATGATTGAGTCAGAATTTGCCTCTGACTCTTCACACTGTCGTGTAGCCTTCTGACCCCCTTTCACTCCTGAACACATATTTCCCACCACAGCGAATTTGTGACAGCTACTGTCATGTCAGCAGCTGCTCCTTGTCTGTGGCGTGTGGAGCCAACTCACATGGCCAGAGACAAGAGGAAGGTGAGAAAATCAAAGCCCCTCAATGTACATTTAAGTTTTCCAAGTATTTATAGATGAGGTGTTTTGTGGTGAGGGATTTTATAGCAAGAAAAAGCCACAAGTGCCGAGATGAGTTGTTCCATCTGTGTGGGAGAAGTACACACAGAGGAACCCTTTTGTGTTATGTTGGTTTCTAGTTTGCGGAAAAAATCTATGTAACTTCTCAGAATGGCAAAATGTCAAAACTGATGTCAGAAAGGAAACCTCCATGACAATGGAAGGCATTTGAGAATGACAAGAAGTCATGGCTTTTAAAAGCAGGATGTATTTCTGTATCAGGGACCCAGTAGGAAAGAGATGACACATCCACAAAAGGATAATTTGAGAAATATTTAATAAAAGTAATGTTTAGAAAGATGGAGGCAAAGTGTGAGGAACCCATGTGGAATAGTACAGTAACAAGACAGCTGTTATTATTCTTAGGCCTTAGAGGTGAGGGGAAGGGGTTGATTACCAGAACAGGAAATTTGGGTAGAAAGGTCCACACTGAGAGGAGCAGTGAGTTGCTGAGGGACACGGCCAGTCCATAGCAGTTGTACCAGGAGGAAGCCAGGTGAGTGCATAGCCTCAGCTTCCCTCAGAACTCCCACTAGATCAAAAGCAGGTGGAATTCAAAAACACCTGGCTCAGAGAGCAGGTGGCGTGAGTAGCATAGCGGACCTGAAGAAGCAAGCAGAAGTTGTTCAGCACAGCTGGTTTCATTGGAGAGTGGTAGAACCTTGATTCTGAAGAGTGTACTGAGGTATATTAACATATAGGATTAGTTACCAGTTACTCCAGTGTGTTGGAGGACCTGTTTCCAAGATCCACCTAAGAGTTCTTTTGGAACAAAGGTTGTCAAAAATTGTCACTCCAGGATTGGATCACCCTTTGTGAAAATCCAAGTTATACCAATGGAGGACATTGGAATGCTACCTTCCCTACATTTGAATTGTTTGTTAAGGGATATCACTCTTTAATTGTCAACATAAGAGAGTTTTGTTCTAGGTAATGGCCAGGGAGTAAAATTTTTAATCTATACCCATAAGCTATCTCAAAGAGTTGATCAATGCAGAATCAGAATTTATGGAAGACTGAGTAAAAAATATGCAATGCATATGATTCCTTACATGTTCCAAAATCTGCCCTGGATTAAGCCTAAGCGAGCAAAGTTATATACATGTACCACGTTGCAGAGGACCCCAGAGAGTTTCTTTATCCTGTGTTGTTTTTGTTGTGGCTTATTCTGAAGGAATACTTTAGGTCTGCCCAATGGAACTCATCTCAATGCAAGGCTGTTGTCAAGACCATGATTTTCTAATTAGAATACCTGTGATGTCATGAACAAATCCAATCCAATCTTCATCTTCACTATTAATTAGTTAAGAATCTGACTTCTTTACTTAATAACATTTATGTAATTGATCATGTTTATTCTTTTATGTCAGCTTCTTGTAAGCTTACATTTCACAGACAAATTTATCACTCAACTGGTATTAAGTGAATAGAATTCTGCAGTATGTATTTTATTATATTCGTGTAAGTCTTAACTCCATGTTGTGGTTCTAGCACTTTTTCCTTTTCAGCTATTTGTAAGCCATGTGGTGATGATGGATTTTTACATGTCTACCAACATTGCCTTCTAGTGAAAGGATAAATAATGCATGTCTCCTCTTCATAGAACTGTTCATGGTCCCCCCCCCCCTCCCCAAGACTTTTTTTCCTTGCCTCTTTACTCTTATATCAACACCTCTTTTAATTTCTTGCTCCTCCCTCCTTTTTATCTGCATATTGAAACTATTTTTCACGGAAGCCCCAGACCAAATGCTTCTTCCTTCCTAAAACATTTTGCACTCTTTCCAAACAGAAGGACTCCCTCCCTCTCCTGAATCTCCCTATACTTTGCACTGATTTCATGTCCTTCCTTATAATCTACCTCATGTTATATTTCTAGAAACTTTTTTATTAATGTACGTGAATGTAAACCACTGAGGGCTATGGTTTGGCTTATATATCTTTATATCTGACATTGCCTTGTTAAACAGCATTTACACTTATGTCATGACTTAAAGCCAAATATTAATTGAGGGGGAACAAAGAGTCATTTTAAATGAGTGAATCTTAGAAGCTTTAGTGGATATCTTGTTTCCTTCCACCTTGTACAATCATTTAAATTTTCATAAATGACACTGGGCTATGATTTTCCTTCATTATATGCTCTTGTCTGGTTTGGGAATTAGTTATATTGGCACCATATAACTAACTAGGGAACTTTCCCTCTTTTTTCTGTTCTTTGCAATAACTTGTATAATCCTGGGGGTGGTCATTTAATACATGAGGATTATATAATACTCACTTATAAAACTGTACAAGAGGGTTAGGTAACACACATTTATAAAACTAGCTTATTTGGGATGGATAGATTTTTTTTTTTTACTAGTAATTTGATTTCTTAATGATTACTCATCTATTTTTCTAATTCTTTTTGCATCAATTTTGCTTCTTAATATTTTTCTAGAAAATTATTAATTTCATCAGTTTTCAAAATTTTTGAAATAAAGTTTGTATATTCTTTTATTATTAAAATTTCTACTTTACTTGAGTTATGTTTTTATTTCTATATTATTTATTTGTATTCTCTCTTTTTCTTTGTTCAATCTTTTCAGAAATGCATATATTTTATTTACTCTTTTCTAATAACTAACTATATTTGGTTTTGTTGATTTTTTCTCCTACTGTTTCCTTGTTTTATACTTCATTAAAATTTTGCTATTATCTATTTTTTCCCTGATATTAATATTGCCATGCTGGCTTCCTTCTTGGTAGTGTGTGTCATGTTCTTTGTATTTTATTCAGAGCTTTTGTCAGTCAGTGCCAATAACTATTGACTTATGCCTGGATTTCCATAATTTAACTGTGATTTCGGGGGGTGCCTGATACTCCTATGCCCCTATTGCTAACTTCCAATTTCAATTTAAGGGGGAAATTGGGTGCTGGAATTGTCTGTCAGACCTGAATCTTTCATCTAATCATATTGGAGGCAGACCCCTTTTCAGATTTATCATAATGATCCAGCTGAGTATAATTACCTACCTGACCCCCAATTTTGTATCTGCAAGCTATGAGTCCAGCACACACACAATCCATCCAACCTTATATTGCAGCCCTGCCCTGGCCATCCCATATGGATCCTTCAACTAGGCTCATGCCTCCATCCTACCTACCTGGCCTTACTATCCAGTTTCCTCCACTCGTGGACTTGAGTGAGTCTTTCAAATGTATACCTATCACTACCCATCT
This sequence comes from Craseonycteris thonglongyai, assembly GCA_004027555.1. Classification (NCBI taxonomy): domain Eukaryota; kingdom Metazoa; phylum Chordata; class Mammalia; order Chiroptera; family Craseonycteridae; genus Craseonycteris; species Craseonycteris thonglongyai. Next base: position 11,592 of record PVKE010033756.1, on the reverse strand, counting down.
TTTTAAAATCCTTCAATTGTGGAATGAAACCCTAATTCTTTACTATAGCATATAAGGCCCTATATGTCCCAATTACTGCTTTTAGGTCTGATCACTAAGACCACTCTCATCAGCCTTCAACCTTGCACACCAGGTTCATTTCCAATTTAGTGATTAAGTGCCAGCTACATTATCTGTCTAGAAGCAGATAATGTCTCCAAACTATGGCCCGCGGGCCGAATACGGCCTGCGAGGCCCTCTCATCTGGCCCGTGGAGACCTTTTTATCTGAATAAAATAATATTAAATAATTTAAAACATCTATGTTTTGATTCTTTTTTATTTGGACCTCGAGTGTGTAGTCGGTCCCCAAACTGCTGTTTGATAGTTAATGCGGCCCACGGGCTGAAAAGTTTGGAGACCCCTGGTCTAGAATAATCCATCTTGACATGGCCGGCTTATTCTCATCATTTGTGGCTCCCTAGCTTCTACAACTGCTTCATCTACAGTAGCAGTTACTGTCCCACCAAGTTATTCTAGCCCTGTGGTTCTCAACCAGGGATGATTCTGCCTCCCTACCCAGGAAACATTTGACAATGTCTACAGACATTTTTGGTTGTCACAGATGTGATAGATTCTACTGTCATCTAATGCTTAGATATCATGGATATTGCTACATAAGTTATAATACACAAGAAAGCTCCACACACAAAGGATTACCCAGTCCTAAACATCAATAGTGTTGAATTGAGAACCAAGCTCTGTCCAAAAAATCTGCTTTATTTTCTTCCTACCACTATTTCTCTAGGTGAAAAGATCTACTATTTATTTGTTTGATTGATTTTGCTGTGTTTGTCTCCACCCACGAGAATGTACCCTCTAGGAAAGCAGAAATTTGATTTGTCTTGTTCATCACTGTACCTATAATGCTTAGCACAGCACCTTCCACATAATAGGCACCCCACAAATACACAGATGGAAGGAATGGAAGAGAAAGTGAAGTTCGTTGAACATAATTTGCTTTTATGAAACTGTGATAATCTGGTATTTGCTGCTTCCTTCTCTAAGGCAGATGTGTGAGATTTAATTTGGGAGTGTCTTAGTCATTCAGGCTGCTATAAAAATTTACCATAGACCAGGTGGCTTATAAACAGTGGAAGTTTGTTTCTGACAGTTCTGGAAGCTGGAAGTCTGAAATCAGGGTGCCATCCTGGTCAGGTTGTAGGGAAGGACCTTTTCCAGGTTCCAGAATGATGACTTATCATGTCCTCACATGGCAGACAGAGTGAGAACTCTGGGGTCTCTTGTATAAGAGTACTGAATTCCATTCATAAGGGTTCCACCCTCATGATCTCATCCTAATTATGTCTGAAAGGCCGCACCTCCTAATGCCATTACATGGGGAGCAGGAGGAAGGGTTTCAACATATGAATATGGGCACACAAACATTCAGTTCATGACAGGAGTATGCATACTTCTTTTCTAATGTTGCAAAACTCATCTCTTCCCTTCTTTAGAAACTTGAGACCACAGTTACCTCTTTTTAGTGTTCTTATGCTTCTCTTGTTGAGTACAGTTTCTCTGGGATTCTTAGAGCCCTTCAGTTTTCTTAGAGTGGAGAAAAAGAGGTGTGCCTGTTAAATTATTTTTTCTTCTTGATCATCTGTTACCTATACCAGTTTGATTTTTCCAGAAGGAAAAATTATTCTACTTACCTAGTCATCTGTTATACCATTAATTTAAATAGCAGTTAACAATATATAATCTTCAAAGACTTCTAACTTTTTTAACCTTAATTCATTAATAATTTGCAAGTATCAGACCTCAAAAAAATAACTAAAATTCCACTGGAGAATTTGACTTCTACCATGTCCTTTTTGTCTGTAAAATCAGGATACTATTTAATGCATTTGAGCAGTAATTCTTATTTTTCAAAATAATTGTAGCTGCTTCCAGGTAATAAATAAAACAATACATTTCCTCAAGTGACTCTGTGTTTACTATGCCTTGGTACAATCTGAGAGAACATCCAGCAAGACAAAAGAGAATATCATTGGTGGTAAACAGATGTCTCACTTTTCCTCATTTAATGAAGCATTACTTAAACCTTTTAAAGGTACCTGACTGGCCTGATGACTAGCATAATCATTTCCCATATCAATTGTTGACTTTTAAAACAGATACCGGTATTATTATTGAAAGCAGATTTAGTTATAGTGTTTGTTCTTCCCACACTTCTTTCTGCATCCTCCAACAGCTGCCTTTTTCCACCTTGGAAGGGAAACTAATGAACAGCACTTCACAAAGACATAACACCCATTTTTCAGCCCTCACTGAGCCCAACAGTTCTGAAGCTATCTATTCTACCTTGACAGTTTTGAGCTCACCTTGGCCTTGGGAAACACGCTTAGGCTTTTGCTGAACCTCTGCAAGTCAGTGACCTCTCAAAGTCACACACCCCTGAATGCCCCACCCCTAATCTCTTTCAGGGCTAAAGGGATAGATGGCACATGAGAAATTATTTCATAACTGCTCATAGTTCTGAAGAATTTTGTAAGTTTTTAGTTTAAATAAAGATATAAAAATTTGCTCTTTCTCTCTCCCTTCTGAACAACCCTCCCCTCTCCCACAACAGCCATGGGGAGGACAGGAAATGCCTTCCATTTTAAGAATAGGAGTTAACATGTCCTCGGGTTTACCACAGCCTGGTCCTCTGCAGAGTAATTCACTTTCTCATTTTGTTAATGTTAGATCAATTGGAGATTACCTAAAACTTTCCTATCCCCTATTTTATGATAGCCCAGTCCCGACCCTCTCCACCTCCCACCCACCCAAAACAAAAAAGAATCATATAGGTTTCTAAAAACCTAGTGGTAACCATAGTTACCTTTCACATTGACATTTTTCCTGATTATGACCAGAAGTCTGTTTGGTTGTCTGACAGTATCTATTTTTCTTTGAAGATCAAACAAATGAATGCATGCCTTTCTATTATGCAAACTTTTTATTCTTAAGTTTATCTTAACCACCTCAAATATTTTTGCTGCTATTTTTAGAATTAATAGTAATACTTATAGCTAACATTTATTGTCAGTTTGTTTTAACTTAGACCCTAAGATCTCTACCTAGATTATCTTACTTTAAAGTAACATTAACATTACTATTATCTGTAAATCAGCAGTCTGAGTCATCAGGCAGGTTAATTTCTGGTCCATGCTTGCTAATATGTAGTGGAAGTCAGATTTGAACTTGGGCCATTTCGTTCCAGGGCTCACATGCTTAACAGACACTCCTTTGTCTCCTAACAGCCAAAGCTGTGTGGATCCTAAATTTCTCTAGAACTTACAGTTAGATATTTGTATGTATCCAACTGTGCGTCCATATAGTCTATTATTATTCAAAGTCCATGAAATAAAAATAATTACACTGCCTTCTTACCGGGTGTGCTGTGAAGTTAGGGTTTCTTTTCTTTCTTTTTTATTTTTATTTTTTTAAGAAGTTTCAAGGGAACTAAATTTTTTCCACCAAGTACTCAAGCATGTTCACATCCAATCTCACTCAGGAACAGGAGTAGAGCAGCAGTATTTCTGAGCAAACATAAAAATCAAGGAGCATTTCTGACTTCACAAGCTGGGTGAAAACGTATTTGACATTCTTGAATGAAACTGTATAGCCCCGGCTCCCTACCCCAGTCTGAGCAGCGGTGGTGGCCGGTCCACTGGGAAACTGGAAGGCAGGTGATCATCCTTATTTAGATGTGCCAGTGATCATGTGACCAGAAAATGGAGGCGAATCTGTATTTCAGTGAACTGCTCCAGAAGGGAGATGCTGAGGAGCTGTAACAGAGCATCCTTCTCACCCTCCGCGTAGTCAGCCGCCCCATATCCTCAGGAGGTAGGTGGGTCCTGCGGCGGCTTTAGGAGGATCAGGTGTTGGGAGAACAGATTGCAATGGGGAGTGTTGTTCTCGAAACTGGTATGTTGCTGCTGGGAAGTTGGAGAGGAAGGAAGGAGGAGGCTGAGAGGATACGGAGCTCTGCCCAGCCCCTCGAAAGTGACAGCTGGCAGCTGCTTTTCATTTTGTATCCATTCATTCTGGAGAGATTGGTGGTCCTTTATGCTGTCGCCCGCCCCGCCCTCAGTGATCAGGTAATTAGGGAGCTCAGACTCTGCACAGCTATAAATATATTTTTTTAATTCCGTTATGTCTACGATGAAAATGGAGATAGAAAGTCAAAGAAAGTGACAGTTTAGAAACTGTTTAGGACTCTTGCCTAATGGATATAACAGTGCTTATTTGAGTTATTTGGCAAGCAGAGTGACCCTGGTACAGTGGCATTTTTATTTTTCATATTATTGCTAATAGTTATTGAAGGTAGTAACATACACTTCTCTTTTGGCTAATGAGTCTTGTAACCTTTAAATCTTACCCAAGTTCTAATCTGCAGAAATAGATCATACTAAAAAATGAGCTTGTTATTTTCTATTGCCTTTTTGAAATCAAGAGACAGAATATGCTATGTAGAGTTTCAACATTTCCCTGAGAAACTCAATTATGTTTCTCATAGAGGAACTGAAAAAAAATTACCACTGGCCAATTTCAAATAAGAAATACATAGATTATTAAGTCAGTGCAAAACAAACACCAAAACTAGACTCCCACTTGGAGTGCTTTAAAGTGTGATTCTGCCTGAGATCAGAGTACTCACTGGTTTTGAGGAACTAAGGGAGGGGCACATAATCTCTATAAACTGCCCCCCTTTTCTCTATGAACTCTTGACATATGGTGTTGATCTTATGTAAACGGCTTTGTGAGCTCAGGTTCCTGGCTCACTTCCAACCAGACGGCTGCCCTAAGACCCCTCCTATAGAGAGAAATGGGAGCTGCCACCAAATGAGTCCATTTCAAATTGTTTATTTGATGAAAGTTGTCTTAAAATTATAATTGATAATATTCACAGATGGTAAAATCTGAAATCGTTAGATTAAAATTCCTGGTGATTAAAAGAAATTGGCCTATTAAATTTCTCTTAATTGGTAACAGAGAACTTATCTGGTAGGGGGGAAAAAAAACTGCCTTTATGGAAATATCCCTATTAGTAAATTATATGAATTTAGGATAGTGAAAAATCTGCTCTTCAGAATGATTTGTCATTTGGGCCTTGTTCGTCACTCAAAAACAGAGAAAAAGATGTGGCCGTTGTCATTCACAACATCCCCAGGGGCTCTGGCTTTGTAATGCAAAGTTACCTTTATGTCCTAAGTAAGGTCCAAAGTCTCATAGTGCTTAAAGATAATGAGCCAGAATCTCCTTCGATTAAAAGGAAGTCAAGCTAGTTTTTTCCCATTGGTTAAGGCCCTCTTTGATGAATCCCAGTGAATTTCCATTTACATGCCACTTGGATTATTATTCTTAAATGGTTTTATACTAGGAGAGGATTTATCTCTTATTATTACAATAATAAGTATTACAATACTTCCTTGACCTTTATTTAGACTTCATACTTCCTAGCTAGCTAGAAGACAAGGTGGGGTGTACAGGTACTCAATATAGGTTATGATGGGAAAGCTGGAATTCACCTATAGGAAATAAAAGCTTTTTTTTTCTTTTTCATTTTTAGCTAGCCTATAATTGCATGCCCTGTGTTTGGCATGCCATGATTTTGCAGATAGAGTCTTTACAAAAACCAAGTTCCTGCTATGGTAGTATTTTAATTTAAGATGGGTTCTCAATTCCTTATCCATTTCAGTTACTGGGAGAGTTAGGGGTGAGAAGTGGCAGAGGAAAAAGTAGTGAAGGACAAGAGTCTGTCCCTGGAATCCTAGTTGCATTAAAGTTGATAGTGTATTTGGATACAGAGCCTTCTGGGGTACCTAGTGGATACGTGGCAAGAGGCATAGAAGAGGCAGGACTGGGGGTCCCTTCTCTGAGCACATCATCTGAGAGCTCTGTCAAGCCATTTGCCTGTAGTTTTAATAGTTGCCTAATTCTTTGTATCCTTGTTGCATCCTGAATTTTAATAGCTAAAGTAATATAAGCTGAAATAAGTCTTAGAATTAATTTTCACTCATTTCTTCAGTTTACAGGCAAGAAAATTAGCACTAGATTGAGTGATTGTATCAAGAGTCTAGTCAGTGTGGCTGGGTTGGAATTAGAATTATGGTGGCCTAGCTCTTCGTCTTGTGCTGTTCTCTTCTACTCTAGAATTAGAGCCACACACTTAAAAATCTCAGGGCTTAAAAAAAATCTACCTCTCTTCTATTTTAAGGATAAGATGGCATTTTCTAATCCTTATAGCCCTTAGAAACTTGGAGAAAATGAAACAGAACCCCACTCTCAAGAGCTTGTGCATTTATTATAAACAAGAGGTTTCCCTAAGAACTGTGTGTGATACAAAGGTAATTAATACACAATCTCTTAGTCTAGTGGGGAAGAGGTATAAAGCAAGTGGCTTGCAAAGAGTGGAGACAAGTCATTTCCATAAGTGGTATAACTTAGGGGCTCTGGAGCCTCAAATTGGGAGAACCTTGTTCTTTTTTGTTCTAGGGGAGCAAGAATGGGTTCATGGATTAGGCAAATCTAATAGTTGGGGAAAGGAGCATTTCAGCAAAAGGAAATATAACCAAACTATAGAGGCAAACTATCAGCAAGAGTTAGGTAACTAGGAGCTCATTTTGTCTGAAAGGTAGAGCATTTGGGGACACAAAGAGCAGATTCATCTAGATCAGAGGTGTCAAACTGGTGGCCTGTGGGCCACATGCAGCCCCTGAGGTAATTTTTTGTGGTCCACGATGCTCTGAAATAAAATGAAAATAGAAAAAATTGTTATGAAGAAAATAGCGCTTAGGGGAGATAGAGGCAATACCATACACACAATTCCCTCGTTAACCCTTTAACTACTGAAGACAAGTATACACGTGGCCCAGTGCCTTTCCTGCGGGCCTGTGGGCGTGTATAAACGCGCTGACTCAGTTCCGGCGACGTTTGTAAATGTGGTGTGGCCCATGTGAATCTTGCCTGTTGCACCAAATGGCCTGTGTTTTAGTTGAGTTTGACACCCCTGCTCTAGATGGAGGAGATCACTGAGTCTCAAACAAAGAAGTTTGCATTAAATGCTGGCAGTGGGAAGCCAGTATTTTATAAGTATGAGCTGGATGGTGAGATTGGCTGTGGACTGGTCATAGTACAGGAGAGAGAGGAAGCAAAATGGGAGGTGGTAGTACACCTGAAACACAATAGATGATGGAACTGTGCCTAGGATGCAAAGAAGAGGGCCAATTCCAGAACTGCAGACATGGAAGAAAGGTATACTGCTTGAAAATTGAAGGCAGTGAGCACCAATAGGGAGGTACCTGGAGAAAAATTAGCACACCCTGTGATAGATTATCATTTCATTCTTATTCATGGAGAATCTGAAGCCTTGCTGCATTTGATATATGGTAATATAAGCAATGGGGAGCAAGCATGAAGTGCTCTCATCTCAGCAAAATACAGTCACCTTTGGCAGAAACACTTGCGGAAAGCTAAACCCACATCTGATTAGTCAGCATTAAGCCTTCATCCCAAAACTGGACCATGGTTTCTATGACTATGCTTCCATTGTTACCAAGTGAACAGGTCTGCAAGTCTCTATATCTACTGAGGTTGATCTGTTGGGGTGGAGTGTGAAGAGGATGGTGACATTTTCTTCTAGTCACCTGCTTCCTTCCTTCCAGAGAGCAGTGGCTCTCTGGCTCTAATCTTACAAGGAGAGGAAGGAGAACTCCCAGTTTGAGAACAGGAATGAGGCCAAATGGTGCCCATGACAAGCGCCAAAAAGATTCTGACTCAGAATGAAAGAACAGAATGCGTCTTGATTGTGGGCATGGGTTAGGTGACCAGACGTCCTGCTTTTGGCGGGACAGTCCCTATTTTTAACAATTTGTCGCGAGTCCCACGGCATTTTAAAAACGTCCCGATTTTTGGAAAGAATGCACGACAAGCTAGGGAACGGCGGGAGATAGACCAAATTTTTAATCAAGAACCCCCTCCCTTCCCGGTCAATGGTGTCCCACTTTACCAATGTTAAAATCTGGTCACCTCATGGGGACAAACGAAGGCAAAAAGGGAGAGGAGAGCTCAGAAGGACTCTATACCCACTCCCTCCACAGCCTACCCATGAGGTCAGTCCACAATCTGCTTTGTACCAGCCATTGAACAAACCACTCCTGCCTCTGAAATACCATGCTTACCTCTCATAGCATCTTACCCCACTTGAACTGTTTTGTGTGAAACTTGGTCTTTTCTTCCTTATTCTCCTAGATTTAAAATTCTCTGAGGGCAGAATGTGTGTCTGAACCATTCTGTTTGTAATGCATCCTCACCCAGTCTAGTGTAATACTTTCCATATGGTTCTAAGACTGAAATATTTATTGAACTGCTACCCAAAAGAATAGCCTAGGGAATAAACAGTGAGTTTATTTGAGAAGCTACTTTGTCAAATCTTGTGGGAAACTGGTTTGGAAACCCTAGGTAAGACTTGAAATTGTTTAGGTCTGTGTAGTTTTGCCTGCAGACAGAGATATTTCAAAGTCTTCTCCAATCCAAAAACTCTGAAGAGAACCCAATCTTTCTATAGCACCCTAAAAAGCAGGATTTGGTATTGCCTAAACCCAACATGGAAGCCCTTTGATAAAGCCACCATTGTCCATGGAACAAGAGAACCACAAGAAGAATTTTTTTTTAATTGTTACTACTTAGCAATTACGTTTTTCTATGTCCAGCTCCTGGAAATACCTAGAGAAGATTGATGAAACTGAAAGTTCTAGAAATAGCTCTTTTTAAAATAAAAACAGGAGTGAAAGCAGGATAGTATGATCTCAAGAGAGCAGCTGTGCAAAAGGTGTGTTAGGAAAACAGGTAAAATAGAGATGAGAGGAGGGCTAGAAATTTTTGGTTTTGGGATGGTTAGTATTGATAACTAATAGAAATAAAACTTGTGATGGAGTAAAGCCCTATCTCTGGGCTGGCCATGGGGAAGTTTGCTTTGTGCGTTAGGTTAAGTTCAGGGGTGCTCAGAGCTTAAGTTGATGATCTAAAGCCTGAAAGTGAATTTCCTGTGAGAAGCCTCTCACCAAATTTTTCATGTATTTACCAGTTTATAAGTTCAAGGCTTGTTTCTAACCAGTGTAATGGTTAGGTGGCTGATCTTAGGCTGTTAATTTTATTTCCTAATACTACTAACTTTTATTTACTAGCAGGGACCTGGTAGTTTTAAAATGTGAGGGATATATAAGACAGAGTCTTAGAATCTCATGTAATGCTATAATGCTGTGAACAACAATTATCTTTTGCCTTTAAATAGCTGTCTACATTTACCAAATAAAGGCAAAGCAACATAAAAGAAATAGCTAAATGAATTACAGCTGCCTGTGAAGTTGACATAGTTGTATGGTTACTGAATATATTACCCAAGAGAGTATGAAATTAATCAACTCTCATAAATTAGCTTCAGAGAATGTGATTATACTATGCAGTGGGGCATGTGTAAGTAAGGAGGATGGCTTCTCTCTCTCCCTCTAGCTCTGTCAGGCAGTGAGGATTTCTGGTAGAAGGAATGAAGGGAAAAACTTGTATGCCCCTTCTATAGCAAGATTCTTCTTGAAACTGGATGTGCCAGTGAAGAAGTTCAGAAACTATATTTATTTGCTTGAGCTGCCAAACAAAGTTCCACAGACTGGGTGACTTAAACAACAGAAATTTATTTTCTCAAATTTTGGAAGCTAGAAATATGAGATCAAGGTGTTGTCGGCATTGGTTTCCTCTGAGGCCTCTCTCCTTGGCTTATAGATGGTCATCTTTTTCCTTTGTCTTCGCATGGTTGTCCTGTGTATCTCTTCTTATAAGGACACCAGTTATATTGGATTAAGGACCATCTATAACAGATTTTAACTTAATTGTCTCCTTAGAGGCCTTATCTCCAAACACACTCATATTCTGAGATGCTGAATATTAGGATTTCAGTATATGAATTTGGGAAAACAAAATTCAGCTCATAATAGTTATCTTAGAAATATGACAGTGGATATGTTGAGACATCCTGTAGGTTCCATAATTGGTAACTGCTCCCCCCACCCCCCAAATTCATTTGTCATACTTCAGTGTTGAGTTTAAGGGTCGAATTGGGGGTTCCATGGCCACCTTGGAAACTCACAGTGAAAATGGGAGGACTAGTTCAGCCCAAAGTCTTCTAATAATAGTAAGACATATTAAATAATATAAGACTAATATTAAATATTAGAATATAATATGAGCAATATTAAATAATATGTTAGAACTTTTACCAAAAACTTTACTCATTATCATTTTGAAATCTCACATGATCCTTTCTGTCATACCCATTTTGCAGTCTGAGAAAGGTTAAGTAACCCTACCATATTTACATGCTTAATAAGAGGCAGAAGTGGGTTTGATCCCATTGATCACACCATAAGGTTTTTCTTACTTAAACTAGTGTGAAAGTCTCAGGAGAAACTCCTTGCGGGAGAATTAGGTTGGGGATGGAGGTATGAAAAAACTTCTTTTCAGCTTTGAATTGGAGATCTAAGGGAGTCCAAATTTCCCAAAGAACTTTGCAACCCTGTATGATTCAGAACTTTCCCTTTGTCAAAGGTCACTAAGATCCGTTACACCCTAACCATTGGCAAGATGGAAGAAATAAGCACAAGAGGCAGGAATGGGGATTAGGAACTCCAGAGGTGCCCTCAAGTTGAATATGCAGCCAACTCCTCTTCCAGTTTGATGTTGTCCATTTATGTAGTTTTGTTTTTGTTGTTTATGCTTTTGTTGTCATATACAAGAAATCATTGTGAAATCCAATGTCATGAAGTCTTTCCCTATGTTTTCTTTTAGGAGTTTTACAGCTCTAGGTCTCACATTTAGGTCTTTAATTCATTTTGAGTAAATTTTTGTATATAATACAAAGTAAGGGTCCAACTTCATTCTTTTGCATGTGAATATCCATTTTTCTCAGCACCATTTGTTGAAGAGACTATCCTTACCCCATTGAATAGTCTTGGTATTCTTGTCAAAATTCATTTGACCTTACATGTATGGGTTTATTTGTGGGCTCTCTACTCTTTTCCGTTGGTCTTTATTTCTGTCTTTACACTGGTACCACACTGTTTTGATTACTATAGCTTTGTAATAAATTCTGATGTCAGAAAGTATGAGACTTAAATAATTTTGTTCTTCTTTCTCAAGATTGTTTTGGTTATTTGGTTACTTGAAATTCCATATGAATTTTCGAATAGATATTTATCATAGACATTGCTCATGGGATCCAAGGCACCCACCCTTGAAAACCCCTTTTCTAATCTGGTTTTTAGGAAAATTATTGTAATATGGAAATACAGAAATACCTAACCCTTCTGTATCATCAGCTGTGATGTGCCAGGAATTGTTTTTTCTTTTTTTTTTTTTCTATTAATATTATTATATTTTACTGTTAAATTTAATGGAGTGACATTGGTTGGTAACAATCAAGACAGTTTCCCAATATACAACTCCACATCACATCACCCATGCATCGCATTATGTGCCCACCTCCCAGAATCAGGTCCCCCTCCAACCCTAA
>PVKE010033755.1:0-17753 GCA_004027555.1 Craseonycteris thonglongyai | reverse complement strand
GGGAGGAGGGCAAACTCTATTCCTTTACAACAGAGCTGAACCGAGCCCCTCTGGCTTGCTTAAGAGGCTGGGAGGAAGTACTTTTTTTTTTTTAAAGATTTATTTATTGTTTTTGACAGAGAGAGAGAGAGACAGAGACAGAGACAGAGAAAAGGGGGAGGGCCCAGAACAGTCTTCATAGTTGCACATCATTGGTTTTCCCACATAGTTTCATTCCACAGGAGGGCGGGGCTGCACAGGGCAGGAACTGGGCCGGGGTCTCACCCCGGTGAGAACTGAACTGGGGTGTTCAGCATATGGGCCCACACAGGCCGGGGCTGGGATTCAATCTTTGGTCCCCGGGACTGCAAAGCGAGCACTTAACCCACTGAGCCATCCCGGCTTTCCTGAGGGAGGAAGTTCTTGGACAGCAGAGTGGATTAAAGAAGAGTTCCAGATCCCCTAGGAAGCCCAGAAATCGTGAGGTCCTGTGAGGTTCCCGGACAAGTCCAAGGCTGTGGCGCTAGGGGTGGGCGCTCACCCTGCAGAGTGAACCACACGTTTTTTGCTGGTTTGTTTAATTGATTGGAGTGACATTGGTTAATATAATTGTATGGGTTTCAAGTGTACAGTTTCATAATACGTAACCTGTGTACTGCATTGTGTCCGCCACCCAAAGGCAAATATCCTTCAATCGTCATATATTTGACACCCTGTACCTTTTTCTACCTCCTCCCCAGACCCCTTGTCCCCCCTGGTAACCACTAAACTGTTGAGTTTTTGCCTGTTGCTTTCAGTTTTATGTCCCCCATGAGTGAAATCATAGGGTTCTCGACTTTTTCCATCTGATTTATTTCACTTAGCGTGATGGCCTCAAGATCCATGCATATTGTCACAAAACCACAGGTTAATTTAAAGCTTATTAACACACTAACACTGGAATTGGAGGGAAGAGCTACCCAGATGAGTCTTTGCAGGACAGACAGTGATTCGGCACAACAGGTAGGACTGGGTGAAGACAATCTGTTTACCTAATCTGTGCGACTTTGGGCAAACTTCTTTAACTTTTTGTGCCTCAGTGTCCTTATCTGTAAAAGTTGAATAAAAACAGTACCTATTTTATAGGTGGGATGGTGAGCATTAAATGGGTGTGATATATGCCAAGAATCAGTGAATAAAATCTATTCAAGAAATACACTGTGAGAGCCCGTAAGAAGTTAAGTTAAATCTTATAAACGACATCTTAGGGGGAAGCTGGGATGGCTCAGCGGGTTAAGTGCTCGCTTTGCAGCCCTGGGGACTGAGGATCAAATCCCAGCCCTGGCCTGTGTGGAACCCATGTGCTGAAATCGGGTGTGCTTCCCATGTGGGAGGCCCCCCAGTTCAGTTCTCACCCTCACCTCCACCCCCTGGTTTGGCCCCTGACTCAAGGGGGCATGCTTCCCATGCGGGAGGACCCCAGCCCAGCTCCCACCTTGCACGGCCCCCACCCACTTGTGTGGAACTAAACCCATGTGGAGAACTGATGAAGTTCAACTCTAGAGACTGCTCTGGGTCCCTCCCCCTTCTCTGTCTCTGTCTTTCTGTCAAAAACAATAAAAAAAAAATGTTTAAAAAAAAGACATCTTAGAAGGGTTACATGCATGGAATTGCTGGAATGTGATCTAAATCTTGGAAATAATTAATAGATGGGATGTCCTTCGATGCTTCTTGACCATTTATTATGTGCCAGCCATTGCTTGGGATCTACGAATGGTTCTCATTCAGTTTCCCTTTTAGTAAGGGAGCAATGCAGATAAGCACTCATGAGAGAGGGTTTCAGATGAATAGGTGGGGTGGGGTGGGGGTGAAGACGTCATAGCAGGATCTAAAGTGCAGTGAGAGAATGCATTTGGGAGTGGGTGGACTTGGGGGAGGAGGATGGCCCATGGGACCTTCGGTTGGCCTGATGAGACCTTAACCTCAATGACAAGTGGTAAGCACTGTAGATTTCTGAAAAGTGCTATAACATGGCTGAATCAGAGTTTGGAAAGGGGAATACAAAATAATATCGAGTGCCCACTGTGTCCCAGGCATGGATAGTTCTAAGGACTTTATAGCAACTCTACCAGACGGGCTCTAATGTTCTCATCCCTGTTTTATAGTTCAGGATCACACAGCTGATAAAAGTTTCAGAGCTTCCCTTCTTAACTACGGGTCTATATCCCTTTCAGTGACGCCTGACTCCTACTTCTATTGGCACTCTCAACACCATCGGAAAACAGCTGCCCAGCCCATAATAAAGCACTGAAGTTTGTGAGCACACTTTACATAAATCCTTTCCTTAGCTGGTCTTGAGAAGAAAAAAATATATATATATATTCTGTGTATTCCATTTGTGCTGTGTAGATCAAAGAACATAAAAGTGACAACGAAAAAAAACAACAGCCACGGTTTCACTTTTATTGGAGAAAATACATTTTCCACTTTTTACACCCAAGCAACTTGCTACCAACAACTTGCCAAGTGGAACTTGCTACCGGGCTTGATTGTCTTTCCCCCGACTCTGGTCTCAGTGCTGGGGACCCCCAAGTCCCAGGGCTTGCTAGCTCTCCCTGGAGAGCTGAGGTCCCCTCCCTAGCCATGTCCACATTGGCTTTCAGTGTGCTAGCCAGCCAGGTCCTGGGTTTCAGAGGTGTTGAAACAAAGAACAGGAAAAGCAATTCTCTGTAGAGATATTTGCGTGACTTTTCTAAAAATACAACTCACCCACTCTTACCCTGGCGGATGCCCCACCACCCTTCTGATGGGCAAACTTCTTGCTTCCTCCCTCACGCCCTTGCACTCCTGATAAAGTTGACCAGGGTGATTACAGAAGAAACTCTCCGGGCAGTTGCTGAAGGTGGGCGAGACGAGAGTGGCCGGGCCTGCTGGTTGTACATTATCAGTGACCTCTGCAGGCTGCCAGGCCGGCCTTTCCTATCCTCCTTCCTTGGGGCCTGCGCACATGGGAGCCCTGGGAGCTATAGCAGACTCTATCAGGAGGCTGTGTGTGCTGCTGGGAGGCTTATCTGCCTTGAGGCGTTGCTGCGGTTGCAGCATTTGTGCTTAATGGGTGACTTTGTGGCCTGGGGAAGAGGACAGGGGGTGGGGGTGGAGGGGCAGCCTTTTGTAATCTGCTTGGTGACTCATTTACCACATCTCCTTCCCCCACCCACTCAATCCCCGAATTGCACAAATGGGACATGGGCAAAGCCTGACACCTCTCCTTAACCCCTCTTCCCGTTTCTACTGCCCTTTAAAGAATGGGGGTGTAGTGAGTAACCTTTCTTCCCTTAAATGATCAAGGTGAGTCTTGTTTTAAAAAACAAAAACCTCACAGATAAGCCCCTAATCTCACGAAACTGCTAGAGCAATCGTGTCCAACCTGTGGCCCGTGGGCTGCATGCGGCCAGGGACGGCTTTGAATTCAGCCCAACACAATAAACTTTCTTAAAACATTGTGAGTTGTTTTTTTTTTACTTATTTATTTATGTATTTATGTATGTATGTATTTATTTATTTTAGCTCATCAGCTACTGTTAGTGTATCTCATGTGTGGCCCAGGACAGTTCTTCCAATGTGGCCCAGGAAAGCCGAAAGGCTGCCCTAGACTCCAGATAGACAAACAAGCGCTTGTCCTTTCTGCAACTTACAAATTGTGTGGTTTTTGCAAATGGGGCAACCTCTGCAATCAGGAGAATGGTGTGCACTTTGAGAACAAAGTGTGGTCGGCTTTTGTTCTTTAGCTTGAGAGCTGACTCAGGAGTGCATTGGAGCCTTGCTGTGCGGGAACTTCTCACAGGGGAAGAAAGCCTGTGGGGAATTTGGAGGTGACTGTGAAGCCCCCTGATAGTGACGGGAGGAACCTTTATAAAATATTTCTGTTTCTGGGGTAATTTCCAAACTTCTTTTAATGTGTTTCTTGAACCATCACCATGAACTTAGTACTGGGTACTACACCGAGGGACTCACTCGTATACGCATTTGCATTTGTAGTGTCCATACTTAGATAACAGTTCTTTAGTGCTTACCCTGGGCCAGGTATGGTTCTAAGCACTTGACATAATTTAATTCTTTTAGTAATCACAATGGCTCTTATAAGGTAGATTTTTATAGATATCAAAACTGAGGTACAGAGAGACCAAGTTACTCATAAAAGGTAGTCTTTAAGGTGCCTCCAGTGATCCCTTCTTGGAGAGGGTGTTCTATATAATCCCCTCACTTTAAGTCAGAACTGGACCTACCAACTCACTTTAAATATATATTTTTTAATTTATTTTTATTTTTGACAGAGAGAGAGAGAGAGAGAGAGAGAGAGAGAGAGAGAGAGAGAGAGAGAGAGAGAGAGAGAGATACAGAGACAGAGAGAGAACTGAACTAGGGGAGCTCCCAGTTCAGCATATGGTTCCTCACAGGTCGGGGCCAGGATTTGATCCTAGGTCCACAGGGCTGCAAAGTGAGCGCTGAACCCACTGAGCCATCCGGCTTTCCCCCAACTCACTTTAAAGCAAAGTTGTTCAACCTGGGGTCCTTAGAAGGCAGCCCGACATAAATTCATAAACTCTCTTAAAACATGATGAGATTTTTTGCGATATATTTTTTTTAAAGCTCATCAGCTATCGTTAGTATTTGTGTATGTTTTGTGTGGCCCAAGACAATTCTTCCAATGTGGCCCACGGAAGCAAGAGATTGAACACGCAGGATTTAAATGAACAGAAGATGGACAAAGTGATAGAATGTGACTTCTGAGATTAGGTTACAAAAAGACCAAGACTTCTGTTTTTCTCTGTCTCTGAGCCTTCTCAGTGGGGAATAGTCCTATGGAAGCACACACTACAAGGAACAGATGTCTCTGGCCAACAACCAGCAAAGACCCTGGGCCTGGCTGGCAATTGGATTGTGAGACTTTGAGCCAGAGGACCCAGCTGAGCTGACACACAGAAACTGTGAGATAGTAAATGTTGGTTTTAAACCACTAGGTTAGGAGGTAATTCATTACACAACAGCGGATAACTAATACACTACTGTGAGGTCAAAAAGATTGTCTGTCAAAAGAATTGTAAAGTACAGATCCTCTGCTTTTCTTCCTTTTATAATGACTTTTATTATATAAAAGTGACTTATTATAATGCTACTTAAATATATAGAAACAAATCTAGAAATGTAATTGTTATTATTGTATACAGCTATAACACATGAAAAAATTGGACTACCCACATATCCGGAATTCAGGTTTTTTATTACTTACTTTGATTGAAATTCATATTTTTAAAACAATAATTTTTTTAAAAGATTTATTTAAAAGATAATAATTTTTTTAAAAGAGATACAGAGAGAGACAGCGAGAAGGGGGAGGGCCCAGAGCAGTCTCCATAGTTGACAGCATTAGTTTTCCATATAGTTTCACTCCACAGGTGGGCACAGGGCTGCGCAGGGCAGGAACTGGGCCGGGAGCCTCCCGCATAGGCCCCAGCAAGAACTGAACTGGGGGCACACCCCAGCTCAGCATATGGGTCCACATGGGCTGGAGCCAGGATTCGATCTTCGGTCTCTGGGGCTGCAAAACTAGCTCTTAACCCACTGAGCCATCCCAGCTTCCCCTAAAACGAGAATTTTATGTGATGGAAGATGTGTTCAAAGGAAACCATTATTTAGTTTGGAAACAACATTAATATCCACCAACAGGAAAATGACCGTTGGACATAAAGCCATCCTACAAAACGTTTTGCAACTTGGAAAAGGTCTCTAAGACTAATTGCGCTAGGAAAAAAGCAAGAAAACCAAAACAATCCCATTTATATAAAAAGAACCAAAACAGGGATGCCAGGAGAGCTCAACAGTTGAGCCTTTGTCTCACAATTGCGAGGTCCAGGGTTCGGTTCTCAGCCCCGGCCAGTACAACGCCATATGCTAAACTGCAGCGCAACTGGTAACCACCAGGATGGCTTGGTAGTACAGGTTCTCGCCTCCCCTGTGGGAGGCCCCTCATTCTATTCCTACCCCATGTGACCCCACACCCACCTGTGTGGAATGAAACCATGTCACAGCTAATGATGTACAACTATGGAGACTGCTCTGGGCCCTCCCCTTCTCTCTCTCACCTTCTCTCAAACAATGAAATAAATCTTAATAAAAAAGAACCAAAACAAAACGATTTCTTCATATGCTTACAGGACATAGGGAGTTCTGGGAGGAGACAGTGAACCATGACAGTGATGGTTTCTGGGGCGGGAAGAGGAGTATGAATGAATGTGGGGGAACTTTTGCTTTGTTTTCTATATTTCTACAGCTTTTTTTCTTTTGTCTTCTTTTTTATCCTAAAATGAGTATTCATGTAATTCTTGCATAATTAAAGAGGAAGTATTATCTTTGCCCTTCTGAGGTTCAAAGTAGAATTTATTATCTGTCACATTGGTGCCAAAATGATTGATAGCCCGCCAGCCAGATGAGGTACTCCTCACACCCCTGTGGAAAGCAGTGGAAACTTCAAGAAGGTCTTTGGGGGGAAGCCGGGATGAATCAGCGGGTCATGCTCACTTTGCAGCCCGGGGGCTTCGAGGATCAAATCCCGGCCCCAGCCCCTGCTGACTCCATATGCTCAACTGGAGTGTGTCCCCAGTTCGGTTCTTACCGGGTGAGCCTCCCATGTGGGAGGCCCCTGGGCGGTTCCTGCCCTGTGCAGCCCTGCGCCCACCTGTGTGGAATGAAACTATATGGAAAACTGATGATGTACAACTATGGAGACCGCTCTGGGCCCTCCCCCTTCTCTCTCTCTCTTTCTCTCTCCGTCAAAAACAATGAAAATAAATCTTTAAAAATACATAGATTAAGAAGGTCTTTGGGTCTTCGAAGTCACTTGCTGAGGTTGGTACTTCAATAAGAGTAACTCAAAGGCAGGCTGAGAGCAGAACTCAGAAGGAACTAGGCAGGCTGGGAGAGGGGGTGATTTCAGGGAGGTTTTCTGGGATAAGCAGAAATTCAGTCCTGGGGCAGAGGTGAGGGGGTAGCTGGGAGCCGAGGAATTGTGGCATCAGCCAGCTAACCACGTGCAAAGATGTATTCAGTGAATCGTTAATGCCACCTTTGGAGGCCAAGGATAAAATCAATCCCAGGTTTGACTTGTTGGGGCGACAGTACTTGTAGCCCAAAAGGGAAATATATTAATGATAGCTCACCCTCACACAGGGTTTACTATACACCTGACGCCCTTTTAAATCCATTACATGTAACCCTCAAAAGAACCCTATGAGGCATGTAGTATTATCCCATTCTATAGATGCAGAAAGTAAGGATCTTGGAGGTGGAATACCTTGTCTCAGGCCATACAGCTGAGACGAGGCAGAAACAGGATTTGGACCCGCATGGTTTTAATTCCAGTGTCTGTGCACTTAACCACTTGGCTGTCCTTTTGAATGTCGAATACAGCAGCGGTCCCCTATCCTTTTGGCACCGGGGACCAGTTTGTGGAAGACAATTTTTCCATAGACTGAGGGAGGAGTATGGTTTCAAGATGAATCAAGCACATTACATTTGTTGGGTGCTTTATTTCTATTCTGATTACATTGTAATATATAATGCAATAATAATGCATCTCATCCAATGCTGCTGCTGATCTGACAGGAGGCGGAGCTCAGGTAGTCATATGAGCAATGGGGAGCGGCTGTAAATACAGATGAAGCTTCGATGCTACGTGGCCCGGTTCCTAAAAGGCCCAGGTCGATGTCAGTCCATGTCCCGGGGTGGGGATCTCTGCTGTAAAGTACACACATAAGTAATTCTGGCAAGTGAGTGGCTGGCTGTCCTATAATGCAATGGTTTTCAACCGCGGGTCCATGGACCGGATCCACTGGCCAGAAATGTCCTACTGGTCCATGAAATATTATCATGTTATCAGGATGTATTTTAAAGTGAAGAATAAATTTACTTCAGTGTGATTTAAACTGTGTCATGGCCGGTGATGGAAAACCACTGCTGTAATAAGTAATACCATGTAAACCACTTACCTTATTGCTGGATTCACCAAGTGAAAAAGTTAGATGCTTACATACTGTGTGTCTGGCTTTGGGTTAGGGCAGCCTGGGCCATCATGATTGTACATGATGGTACTTGTTTCAGTCACGTCCCGGGGCTTACAAGGGTGTAGGCACTGCTCTCAGGCCTTGACCTCTGAGGTGGGACCAGAAAGCCTCTGGAAAGAGGCAATAGGTACTCTCTAGTTCTTCCTAACAGGGTGTACTTATTTTTCTTCCTTTCTTTTTAATTATTTTGTTTGTTTGTTTGTTTTTGACAGAGAGAGAGAGAGAGAGAAGAGGGAGGGCCCAGAGCAGTCTCCATAGTTGCATGCCATTAGTTTTTTACATAGTTTCACTCCACAGGTGGGCACAGGGCTGCACAGGGCAGGAACTGGCCCTGGACCTCCCACATAGGAGGCTCACCCCAGTGAAAACCGAACTGGGGCCCTCCCACATGGGAAGCACACCCCAGTTGAGCATATGGATTTGCACAAGCCCGGGGCCAGGATTCGATCCTTGTTCCCCAGGGCTGCAAGATGAGCGCTTAACCCTCTGAGCCATCCCAGCTTCCCCAAGTCTTTATTTTTCTTTCTCTTTCTGCAAACGGGCCCAGGTTGCTTTCCATAGCCCAAGGTCAAATGTGGCCAGCTGGCTCATTTTGAGTTTCTGATCCTCTCTGTTCCAGCTTCCTCCCCTGAGAGGTGAGACCCTGCCAGACCTCAGCCTCAAGCCAAGGTCTCAGGAGAGTCACTGCCAGCCAGTCCAATCAGGGAAGGCCAGGCTGGTGGGCCACTCCATGCAAACATGGCTGCTCGTTGCCCACCCTTGCTGAGTGTGGAAAGAATTCTAGGAAGGGGGATTGGGGGCTTTCCAAAGGTTCCAAACGTTATCTACTGTGCCTTACAAGGAAAGACATGAACTTTGGCTTCTCAGTATTTAAACCCTATTGGGAAAATTGAATGGTGAGATGGGGTTACTTCAAACAAATGTGAAACCTTTGTTTTTGTAGAAAGAACTAGGAGTTTATGATGGAGGTCTTGATCTTGTCTTTGAGGAAGCAGAAGGCTTTGAGTGTTAGAGAGAAGGGCTATTTCAAATAAGAACTGAAGGATCGTAGGTTTCTAACAGAAATGAGAGAGGGCAGTATCCCAGGGTAGGTTCAACTTTCAATGACAGCTGAGATGAGATGGGTAGAGTGGGAACATTTACTGGAGGGATTTGCACACCAAATAGATAAGCGTAGACTTGACTCATTAAGGACCAGGAATTGGGATGATTAAATGGAATCAGACTCACCTGGGTTTGAGTAGGTCCCTTTCTGTAGTTTATGGGACTTGAAGGATTCATGTCAGGCAGAGGCAGGGTTCAGTTACCCCTACAGTGGTATCATCCAACCATAAGCCTTTGAAATTAGGGCTGGACACTGGGTCTAGTCCTGGTGCCGTTCTCATGGGCAAAGAGGAAGTGTTCACCTTGATTGTGAAAGGGTGAGGCACCAATTTCACCAACGGCGGGCCATTACTAGTCTCCACTGTGCTAATAAATGAGTCACTAATTTCACCAATGAAAGCCTATTATTACCACTTATAATTAGCAGAGCCTCTGACATTGATTGAAAGTAGCTGAAGCCTTGTGATATATATGCCTCTGGTGTGTGGCATTTTGATGAAATGCTGCCTCTGAATTCTTTTTTTTTTTTTTTAAGATTTATTTTATTGTTTTTGACAGGAAGAGATAGAGAGAAGGGGGAGGGCCCAGAGCAGTTTCCATAGTTGTACGTCATTAGTTTTTGACATGGTTTCTTTCCACACAGGTGGGTGGGGGGTTGCTCAGGGAGGGAACTGGGCTGGGGGCCTCCTGCATGGGAGGCACACCCCCATGAGCTGGGGGCTAACCCGGGGGATGAGAACTGAACTGGGGGCCTCCCACATGGGAAGCTCACCCTGGTGAGAACCAAACTGGGGGCCACAGATCGGTTCAGCATATGGGTCTGCATGGGCCGGGGCCGGGATTCGATCCTCGGACTGCAGGGCTTCAAGGTGAGCACTTAACCCTCTGAGCCATCCCGGCAGCTCCCTGGCTGTGAATTCACAATTAAGGCAACCAGCTGTCCTGAGAGTATATGTGGAGACTAACTAATACACATTTCTATTACACTGTCTGAGCTGAAGTATTTAAAGTAAAGTACAGACATCATAACCAGGCCAGACTGATTAAGGGGACCAAATGTCCTCGAGTGTACACGGAGACTAACAAAGACACATTTCTATTATACTGTCTGAACTGAAGTATTTAAAAGTAAATTACAGATGTCATAACCAGGCCAATGCAATTCCAGGTGTCCTGCGGAGGGTGCCTGATAAATGGATTCATGTTGGAGTATAAAGACCATGAAACTGGGTCCAGTGTGCCCTTGACCAGCTATCTTTGCGACCTTGAGTGAATCAGTTAAATATTCTGGATTTCAATTCCTTTGTCTTTACAATGAAAGACTTGGATTAAATGATGCTCTAAGTTCCCTTTAGCGCTTAAATTCTACAATTCAATTTCAAGGACTAATAATTCAACAAGTACAAAATTATATAATGTAGACTGAATACATGACTGCTTAGAAGAAACGGTGTGAAGGGAGGTTGGATTAATCGAGGCATACCTTTTTAGGGAGGTAAGGCAGATCCATTCACCAGTGAATTATTTGAAAACGTGTGTGTATGTGTATACACATGTGTGTATGTGTTTGTGTGTATGTATGTATATGTATATGTGTGTGTGTATATATATATTTTTTTTTTTTCCCCATAAGTGTAGAAACATAGTGATTCTTGTCACTCTAAGACTCAAAGGTGGGATATCAGATATCAGTTAAGGTGACTTTATTCATTTTTAGAATGTGTAGCTAGTGAACAGGCACAGTATTGGTTTTGCTTGTGTGAACTTGACAGTTCTATGTGACAGCTTCCACTCAAAAAAGTCATGTGTCCTACCAGTTTCACTCCGTGCCTTCTCTAATTGAGACTTGGAGTGAAATAGCTACTCACAGGACTGAAGTCTAAATAAAGATGCACATTCCTCGAGGGCCAGAAAGCAAAGAGAAGGGCATACTGATTTCCTATATCTTGATTAAAGTAGCATTCAAATCTTAAACGTCCCCAGAGGTCCACAACTCACATGAACCCCATGGGCAAATTTGCTGTATTTCACTGGACAGTGTGTGCTTCCCAGCACTTCCCAGACTTCTTGCCAGGATGCTATTATAGAAGCGAATGGAACAGCTTCCCTTTATCAGAGAGGAAACACACACTGGACAGGAGGGGGATGTGACAAGCTGTAATGTCTACAAGGGCCAGTCAAGGGAAGTTGGTGGATGTAGCCAGCAAGGAGTGAGACATGAAAGTTGGGAGCCACCAACCAGCCCCTATGCCAGTGAGAACTGTGCATCCAGGTTGTTAGGTATCTCAGAACGTCCAGAGTGGCCACAGTGCAATATTTGATCTTCCCCTAAAGCCAGAAGTCCAGGTTGTTAAGTGACAATTCTTGAGTGTCGAACATCTGTAATGAATCCGACCTTTTGAAAGCTACAAAAATTGAACAAAACATTTACCTGCACAACAGGGGCCTTTAGACACATCTGGGAATGAAGCCCAGCCACCGGACTCATTGACTATGTGACAATGGATAGGTATTTAAGATATCTGAACCTTATTTTTCTTATAAATAAAACTGAGGATATTTTTGCCTATTCAGTAGGGTTATTAGGAAGGCAGCATGAGACAGAGTGGTTGACAAGGCATTTAGTTCTACCAATGTAGAGCTCATATTTGTTCTTTTCAGATACCCCTTGAACTAATGGTTATGAAATGGGTGCCATGGGTTAAATCAAGCCTACAATCTTTCCACAAATTTTGTGTGTGATGTTTTTTTTCTCTCCTGAGTTTCAGCATGCCCTACACCATTCTGCTTAAGACTAAGTCCAGAGGAACTTCAGTCTTCCCTTTTTTGTTCCACATCATCTGGCTATTTTAGGATCTTGATTCGGCATAACTCTAGCCAGTAATGTAAGATTTGAAAGTGATGAGATGATGACGATAGTCTATTTATGAGATGGCAAGCCTCTGCTGTGACAGATCTAAAATGCAGGCATTGCCATTGGGCCATTATTTTAATCCTAATGTCATGCATTGAAGACTTTGCCCTCTGTCTTCCTGCCTACACGTGGGTAGACTAACACTTTCGGCTTTCTTCATTTTTGTTACTCATCAAAGAAAGTCACAAAGAGCAGACTCCTGTGGCTTTGTCCATCTGTATGTCACTAAGTAATTACAGTGAGGGCGTGTAAACTTTGCTTTGAAGTGGGACTAGACAGTCTATAGTAAGCTATCCTTGTCAAAGTGTAACAAAGCATGTTGCAGTAGTCCTATCTCACTTGATCTTGAAAGCAACGCTATTTCTCTTCCCACTTTGTGATGCGAAAAGAGAGATGCAATGAAGAAACAAGGTGTGTCTGGAGGCACCGAGCTCACCAATCACTTTTAGGGCAGCCTCCAGTTGTGCAGACTGGAATGTCAGCCCCTTACCAGGAGGTGCGATCTCTTTCATTGGTCACTATACCCGCCAGTCTGCTATTTTTAGTTTGGTTACATGCCTGCTCCCGGAGCCATCTGAGTTTGTGACCCCAGCATACAGGATATTAACTTACCCTGAACGCCATGTGGTACATTTCCAATCCCTAGTTCATCAAACTGTGTTCAGTGATCAGGAGCTTGGTACTAGAGACATGATCACCTAAACACCTGGCCAGTGCAATCAGAATAATAGTAAATTCACCAGGAGTATTGTGTCTCAGGCTTCTGCTTTGCATGACATTTCAACAACCTCTATATATTTTTATATTTAAATAAATCGTGAATTTATGTGACTTCAGTCGGCCATGGCACCAAAATGTAAATACTTGTGTACTAAAGGGATGATACAAAAATTCAGCAAATACTAATGAAAAGGTTATGTCTCAGGGGCTTGGGAAATGTCATGGCTTCCCCAGGAAATAGCTGTGCAAAGATTTCCCGTTGAGATGTGACAGTAGGCGGTATGGAAATGCATGCAGCCGCCGTGAAAATGTGCACGAGTCCCCAATCCTGGGCTTCAGTGACATATAATGGGCTCCTGGAGGATCCTAACATTTTTAAACCTGGGAAATGGCAGTTTGGGGAGTTGTAAGTAGTTTACACTTCCTAGGGTAGAGCTTACGATTTGTCTTTGGGGCTCCATCAGTTAGAGTCATTTGATGCAAGGAACAGAAACAGACTTTGGCTGATTTTAGCAAAAGCAGTTTTATTGGTAGGATATGGGGTAGCTCCGAGAACAGGATCAAAATGGATGAAATGTGGTCTTGGATAGAATAGGAATCAGGTGGCAAGAGCTACCAGGTCATCTCTGTGGGACCACTTTTAGGCCAAACCATCATTCATTTCCAGCATCCAGGTCACTCAGCTCCAGGTTCCGATTCTAGGGACAAATGTTTGCTTTTCTCTCACATCCCTCACTCCGGCCTGAGAGAGTGCACTTTGAGTGGTAGCCCAGTCCTGGAGCCGGCCATGGGGCTAGATAGTCAAAACCAAATTTCAATGCTGATTCTAGACGACACATACATGCCAAGAAGGCATCTACCTCAGGGCAGACCTTCCTTTTGTCCCTGGAAGGGCTACTTCCCCAGACTTATTGGGTAGGCATCTCTAAAACAAACATCTACTGTCAGGGGACAGGATTCAGCCAGACCTGTGTCACATTCCCAGCTGAGAGCATTTGATTGTCTATGGTTGGGTCCTATGTCCCCCTTTGGTCTTGGGTCACAGCTGTGGTTTGTTACCTAAGGGGGTTCACTCAGTGATTCCAAAGCTATGAGTGAGGTTTTGAAAATGGTAATAAGTGGTGGGGACTTTCTCTCCTCAGGAGGGGAGGGGATATAAATTCTGATTGTTGAGACTGAAAAGGAACTAGACTAAGGTGACCAGACGTCCCGCTTTTGGCGGGACAGTCCTGATTTTTAACACTTTGTCCCGTGTCCCGCGGCATTTTAAAAAAGTCCTGATTTCTGGAAAGAATGCACGACAAGCTAGGGAATGGCGGGAGATAGACCCAATTTTTCATCAAGAATCCCCTCCCCCCCGCTCAATGGTGTCCCGCTTTACCAATGTCAAAATCTGGTTACCTTAAACTAGACACGTGGAACTTAGCTTCTTCTTGCCTTCTGGAAGCCAGTTGGCCGGCAGGAGCCAGACTGAATCTGTCAGGCAGTGAATTCTAGAGCAGAGGTTCTTAAAGTATAGTCCTCAGAATACGAGGGGTCCCCCCAAGACCCTCCCAGGGGGCCAGCAATGTCAAAAGTATTTTCCTAACCAGGCTCAGAAGCTATTGGCCTTTCTCTCTGTGTTGACATTTGCATGGAGGACACAAACACAGGGATGGGTGAGACTGCTTGTGTTTTCACATTAGTCAGGGCAGAGACGCAACACTGTACTAGGAAGTCATTGTCGTCTTTCCTGACACACTCAGGAAAACAACGGAAATAACACGTGAGCTTCATTGAACGATGTCTTTGATGGACATTGTTGATTTTATTACAGCGACCACTGAGTGCACTTCTGTTGTGTCCTGGACACAGTGGTTGTCTGGAGGAAAAGCATTTGTGCTGTTGTTTGACTTGAGAGCTGAACTAGATTTTCCCACCACAACACCGTTTTGCTTGCCAACACTACTATACGACGGGGGACCCACAAAACCTGGAAGTGTCTTCTGGAGGGCAGGCGCCTTGTAGGACAGGCTTCCCTAGCTAGGTGAGTGTTCTAGGAACCCATCTGCATCCGTGCACCAGCTGGTATTGATGTGAGAGGTTACATTTGGCTTCAGTGAATTTGTTTGGAGACTCTTTCAATGCATTTGTCCATTTCATGATAGGTGATTGACATGAACAACATGCAGCACGACAATGCACCTGCCCACACCGCACTGAGTGTTCAGCAGGTTTTAACCACAAACAGCACGAGCCCCCTGCCCAACCCTCCCTAGTCACCCAATCTCACTTTAAATGACCATTTTTTTGTTGTTTGCTTCCCTGGATGAAAAAAAATCCTCAAAGGGAAACGTTTTTGCTGATGTAGAAAAGGTGAAACAAAAAAATGGCAAAAGCATTAAAAGGCATCAAAATAGGCAAGTTCAAAAACTGTTGTTAGGAAAAGCTGGGATGGCTCAGCAGGTTAAGCACTTGCTTTGAAGCCCTAGGTACCATGAATTGAATCCCAGCCCCTGCCCGCTTGGACCCATGTGCTGAGCTGCACTGTTATTCCCATGTAGGAGGCCCCCAGCCCAGTTCCCGTCCTATGCAGCCCCTGCCTGCCCACCTGTGTGGAATGAAATCATTTTGAAAACTAATGATGTACAACTATGGACACAGCTCTGGGCCCTCCCCCTTCTCTCTGTCTGTCTCTGTCTCTCTTTGTCTGTCAAAATCAATGAAATAAATCTAAAAAACAAAACAAAAAAACCCTGATGCTAGCAGTGGAAAAGGAGTCTTGATAGGTGTACCGCATCCAACAGAGAGTACCTTGAAGGTGACTGAAGTTTAAACATGTACGAATAAATACACGAGTTTTTAGAAATAAATTCTGTTTTATTGAGGGGTCTTCCTTCATAGTTATTCAGACCTGGACATTCGGCAAACATTTTCTTTAACAAAGTGACTGACTCTTCAGAATAATTGACAGTATTTGTTGCTAATGCTAGAATTTGTGCTTACAAGCAAAAATTAGAATAAAAAACAAAAACAAAAACACTTGTATCTACCACCGTCAGCTTGATAGCTTTCTAATACTTAAAGACTTTTCTCATGATATTAATGATGATGCTAATGAATGTACTTTTGATATAATGAAATGAGCAACATTTGGAAGATCTATTTGACTCAGTGAACCGAAACTTTCTACACGTCAATGTGTGATGCTACAAAGATCCATTCAAACTGCAAAATAGGTCAGAGAATTTATTATTGTTTATTTATTTATTATTGTTTTTTTGACAGAGAGAGAGAGATACAGAGACAGAGAGAGAATCGAACTGGGGGAGCTCCCAGTTCAGCACATGGGTCCGCACGGGCCAGGGCCGGGATTTGATCCTCGGTCCCTGGGGCTGCAAAGTGACCGCTTAACCCACTGAGCCATCCCAGCTTCCCCAGGTCAGAGAATTTAAACGTAACAGTTTGAAAAGTTTATTGATATGGTTTTAAATTCCACACTGCAAATAATTTTTAAGAAATACCACTTGTTGAGTTGGGGTGTTATATCAATGTAGAATATCTACAATTATCTGAAAATATTAAAATATTCCTCCCCATTCCAACTATATCTTTGTGGCTGGATTTTGTTGATATACATTAATTAAAACAACATACTATTAATACAAAACCAGCTGAATATAGAAGCAGCTATAAGAATCTATCTGTCTTCCGTTAAACCACATACAAGGTTGTAAAAATATATAACAATTAGACTCTTATATTTTAATTTTGGAAATACTAATTTTTTAATAAAAACGTATTTATGTTAGTATTTAATAGAGCTATTATTATTTTAAAATAAATTAATAGATAATATTTAAAATTTTATCAGTTTTAACCTCTAATGTGGTGAGTAGCCATAGATATAGCACAGATAAACAAAAGCTTTTGGGAATTCTCAATAATTCTTAAGAATTTAAAGAGATCCTGAGATGAAAACATTTGAGAACTATTTTTCTACTGGAACTCCTTTCACAGTGAAGGAAACCTCAAGAGTAGTGGGGGCTGCCAGGACAGCTCAGCAGGTTGAGTGCTTGCCTTGCAACTGCGAGGTCCAGGGATCAAACCCTGGTCCCGGCCCATGCAAACCCATCTGCTGACCTGCGGCACAGCTGGTAACCACTGGGATGGCTCAGTGGTGAGGGCTCTCGCTCCCACACGGGAGACCCCTGGCTCAGTTCCCATCTCTCACGGCCCCACACCCACCTGTGTGGAATGAAACCATGTCACAACTAATGATGTACAACTATGGAGACTGCTCTGGGCCCTCCCTGTCTCTCTGTCTCTCTCTCACCTTCATGCAAACAATAAAACAAATCTTTTTAAAAAATGAGTAGGAACTAAAGTTTTCCCTCTTTAACCAAGGAGAAGGCTATCCCAGGAGTTGTTTTGGAAGACACCGTTGATTGGCTACAGAGAGATATTTGCCTCTCCCTATAGAGGCTGAAAAACCAAATATTTATTTTTCAAACGTCCATTATATTCACAGATAGCCATGTGACCTAGTTTTGGACCTTAAGATTGTAGACGGGGAAGCCAGGATGACTCAGTGGGTTAAGCACTCACTTTACAGCCCTGGGGACCGAGGATCTAATCCCAGCCCTGGCCCGTGTGGACCCATATGCTGAACAGGGGAGTGCCCCCAGTTCGGTTCTCACCGGGGTGAGACCCCGGGCCAGTTCCTGCCCTGTGCAGCCCCGCGCCCACCTGCAGAATGAAACTATGTGGAAAAACCAATGATGTGCAACTATGGAGACTGTTCTGGGCCCTCCCCATTCTCTCTGTCTCTGTCTCTGTCTCTGTATCTCTCTCTGTCAAAAACAATAAAAATAAATCTTTAAAAAAAAAAAAGTGTTTTGAGCCATGGGGAAAGCGTCTCGAGAGGCGTATTGCATGAAACAAAGAGGACTTTGAAG
>PVKE010033754.1:0-17746 GCA_004027555.1 Craseonycteris thonglongyai | reverse complement strand
AGGTGATGGAAGGGGAACTGATACTGAGTGATGGGCACATAATACGATGTATGAATGATGTGATGTGGACTTATATATCTGTAAACTGTCTAATTGTTACCAACCAATGTAACCTCATCAAATTTAACAATAAATTAAAAAAAAAAAAAAGAGGCAGAATGTGAACCTGGCCATATCCAGACAATCTGAATGAAGCAGTAAACTGAAGCAAAGATTTTTTTTTTTTAAGATTTACTTTATTGTTTGACAGAGAGAGACAGAGAAAAGGGAGAAGGCCCAGAACAGTAACCACAGCCAAACATCATTAGTTTTGACATAGTTTCATTTCACTCAGGTGGACGTGGGGCCGTGCAGGGCAGGAACTGAACTGGGGGCCTCCCACATGGGAAGCACACCCCTGCAAACTGGGGGCTTCCCACATAGGATGCATGCCCCTGTGAACTGGAGGCATCCTACGTGGGTAGCTCACCCCAGTTCAGCATGTGGGTCCACACAGTCCAGGGCTGGGACACAATCTTCAGACCCTGTGACTGCAAGGCAAGCGTTCAACCCACTGAGCCATCTGGCATCCCAGCAAAGATTAAATTTAGTAAATTTGATAACGTGAAAATATAGTAGGTCCAAAAGTTAATCACATGAAGCTTATTTTCAATAATGCCGTGGATGAAAATAGCTGATAATCAGCAATAGATTTCACAGGAGTCAACAACATTTTACGACCCCCTTTAAATATATTTGAATATGAATATATATATATATACACATACACACACACACACACACACACATATACATACACACACAAGGGCTGTACAGAAAGTATCCAGCCATGTAACCATTCTCTTTATATTAATAACGGTTGTATATTTCTGGACAGCCTTCATATATAGTCATACACATAATAGAGATAGATAGATAGATAGATGATGGATAGATACATATGTACATACATAAATATAGAGATGATAGAGCTAAAGCTAGAGAGTTAGAGCTAGAATGAGGGATGATAGAGAGGAGAGATAGATGATAAAGATGATAGAGATAGAGAGAGAGAGAAACTGTAGTATCAGAATGTGTAAGATGATAAATCTATTCTTTAAGGTACTCAGCTTTATCAGATCAATCAGAGTATTTAACCCTTCTGCTGTGTGTGACGGTAATGTCTCATCATGAGTTGCTATTGCTGCTTTGCGTATGACGAGTATGTCTTGTCTTGGTTTTCATTCGCGTTTTTTGCCTCTCCACGTATTTTATTGTAGTGCAGGTGCGTGTGGCAATGCAGTTTATGATAAAACACTTGTACTTTATTCGCTGGATGGAGCCACGGTCACCTTCAAAATTTTTTTTTGATATATACGTTGTATCCAAATGTCATAAGTGAAAAATTTTTAGTGTTTTGATTTACATTGCAAAGAAATAACACATGAGGATTTTGAAACTACATTTTCATTTATTTAAACTTTATTTTATACTTCTTTAGTATTTTTATATAAAGAGAATCATAATTTTTTGCAAAATATTATACTTTCTACTGGGCATTTGGCGTTGATGTTACGGAGTTTCCTTTGCGGAAGTTGCGTGTACTGAATGGAGACTTTCGAGTGCTCCAGGAGTGCTTATTCTAGAAGGTGGTGAAATTGCTCAATTCATCTCACTGCGTGTGGAAAGAAGCAGAAGTATAAAAGGACATTTTCTGGCATTGTTTTGACAGCAAAAGCTGTGAATCATCATCAGCGTCGAATCAGGTTATGGGGGACAAAACTCCACCACCTCCCTGAAACCGCTTCGCATATGGCAATAAAATACCAGTGCAGCGAAAGGGTTAATCCCTCCCTTTTATCCAGTTATTAAAAAACACTTATTAAAACACATAACGTCCTAACATAATACAGTGAGTTGGGTAAAAAAGTTTAATTCCATTCATTTCAAAATTGCCTTGCTAGGAGACTAATGAAATGACTGGGCAAACCTGGCCAGCTAATCCACTGGCATTTCTGGGCGTCCTGTCATGTAATTCAAACATGTGTAGGTTCTGAGGTGGTAGTCCATTCTAATGTGCATACCCACTCTGTTGTGCATACTGGCTGACATGTCCACTCAGGATCCTGGGATGTATTGAGAATGGGAGCACAGTGACAGCTATTTCAGGCATTTTCTGATTTGTTGGCACTCATTCCACTGGTCCCTGGGCAGGAAGATGAGATGAGACAGTACTGAGGACGTAGAAATCCATCCTTTGCCCATTTCCTGTGTGGGAATAATCCTCCTTTCCCCAATCAGCCCTCATTTGAAATCAAGGATGACCATGCCTAGCACTAATTATATTCTGTCTGCTTTAGGATTTCCATGGGAAGCCATTTATCATGGAGTTTCTTTTCAGACTATATACTAGTCTCCTGGCCCACAAATATAAGATTTTTAACTCTGTACTCAGGAGGTTTATAGTCAAAGGAGATGTGAGTACTTGTGAGCAGATTTAGTTTGATGCATGTCTTCAAAGTACGTACAATGTGTAATAGCAACAACATTGACTACTTAATTTTGGCTTGGGAAATCAAGGATGTCTTCATGTAGGAGGTATTATTGAAGCTTACAATTAAAGGATGAGTCAATGTTTGCTGTAAGAAAAGCTAGAAAGGGGAAGCCAGGATGGCTCAGTGGGCTGAGCACTCAGTTTGCAGCGCCAGGGACCGAGGATCGAATCCCGGCCCCAGCCCGTGCGGAACTGGGAGCTCCCCCAGTTCAGTTCTCTCTCTGTCTCTGTCTCTGTCTCTCTCTCTCTCTCTCTCTCTCTCTCTCTCTGTCAAAAATAAATAAATAAATAAAATATATTAAAAAAAAAAGGACTTATGTAAAGAAAAGCTAGACGATCAAGCTAAGCAGTTAAGTAGGGCCAGATTATGAAGAGCTTTGAATTTTAAGTATTTAAGATATGAAACAGCAGAAAGAAGTGATTATCCGTAATAATATATGGATATAAACACAAAGAGAAATGTGATAAATTTTAAAGCTATGAATGAACTAACTATAGCAACAAGTATCAGTTAGAAGTCTTTAGGGACTTCTAACATTCTAGCAATTCTAAGATTAGCAAATTTTAAAGTGGAATGCTGCAAGAATATCAGTATTTAGAATGATTTCACATTATTTACTCAGCAGTCTATCTTAGATGACTCTTGACTATGTTTAAAAATAGTTCCTTGGGCCAGGATGGCTCAGCAGCTAAGGTTCTCTCCTCCCTTAAAGGAAGCCCCCAATTCAATTCCCACCCTGTGTGGCCCCACATCCACCTGTGTGGAATGAAACCATGTCACAGCTAATGATGTCCAACTATGGTGCCTTCTCTGGGCTTTCTCTCTCTCTCTCTCTGTCTGTCTTCTCTCTCTCTGTCTGTCTTTGTCTCTCTCTCTCTCTCTCTCTCTCTCTCTCTCTCTCTCTCTTCTCTTGCTAACAAAATAAAATCTTAAAAAAAAAAAAGGTGTTCCTTGGTACTGGAATTTTCTGGAAACCCTTCTGTGGAGTCTTGCACTAGATTCATGCTGTAATGTAGTGTTGGCCTCAGGGATAAATTAAGCTCTGCTTCATCACTTGCACTTAATTTTTTTTTTCCAAAACGCTATTCTTGATGCTAATTTTAAAAGCCAGAACACATCCTTTGACATCCTGTTAATTAGAACAGAGTGACCCATATTGGGTCCTATGCTTGCCATGATCAATAAAATAAATGGATTCCATTTTTTTTTAATTCTACAACAGCAGCATTACCAAGATAGCAATAAGTACCAGCTTCCACTCTCCAGTAGATTGGCCTCTGCCATTCCTGGCATTGACCCTGATCACTTTCTTTTACTAGACTGAATAGTATAGACATACTTAACCTGTCTTTGCAAGTCAATTAACAAATTTTTAAAAACTCAATTTTGTTCAGTTCCAAGGTTGAAGTCCAAGGATAGACATAGTAGTTTATTGCTAACCTATTCCAGAGAACCATTAGGCGTTAACCCAACTGCCTGTGGGGTAACTTTTATTTTCAACACCTTTCAGAACTGAGCAGGGAACAACTGAACACTGCCAACCAAAACACTGCCTTAGCGGCTTGGTATTTTTTCAGCCTGCTTTGTGAGGGCAGCCCAAACACCAAAATGCTTGACTG
Source organism: Craseonycteris thonglongyai (assembly GCA_004027555.1). NCBI lineage: Eukaryota > Metazoa > Chordata > Mammalia > Chiroptera > Craseonycteridae > Craseonycteris > Craseonycteris thonglongyai. The sequence continues at coordinate 13,593 of PVKE010033754.1, read as the reverse complement.
GGTTGACTAAGCCTATAGTAATTTTGCAAAATTTTACATTATAATCTTGTTAATTAAGAGTCTCATCACTCCCTTTCCTTCCTTCCTTCCTTCCTTCCTTCCTTCCTTCCTTCCTTCCTTCCTCTCTTCCTTCCTTCCTCCCTCTCTTCTTTCTTCTTTTTCTTCCCTGTTTTTTCTTCCTCCCTTCCTACTTTCCACCTCTACCTCCCTCTTCCCTTTCCTCCCTAACTTTTTCTTTTCCTTCTTTCCTTCTCAGCCTTCCATATCACCTATCAATTATCCACCCCTCAACATTTTGAAATTTGGCATGACATACACTTTATTTGTGCATGACAGAAGAAGCTGAGCACCTCAAGAGTTGGCAGCATCTTCACTGAGAAACAAGCAGACTAAATGTGGTTCTCAGGGAAGTTTTAGTCTACACCTCACACTGTCCCTGATGCTCTGAATATGGGCTTGGAGTTATAATGCATTCAGACTGAGTTATCAACATTAATAGCACAGTGCTAGGTCAAGAGGATGAATTAATAGCTTTTTATATTTGCAAGAAACAACAAAACTAGAGGACAAAAATAGTGTTTTCATGGGGGGGAAATCAATCATTGGCAAATATATGAAATAAAGACAACAATAATATTGTAAGGTTACTCTGAGAGCTGGATGCACAAAAAAATGCCAGAAAAGTGCTCAGTACATTGTCTGCCATTTAACAAAATGTTCAATAAAGGGTACTATCATCATCGTCACCTTCCTCACCTTTTACATGCTGCCAAGTACCAAAATTAGCAAAATCTTAAAACAGGGACAATTTTGATAAAATTGTGTCTAGATATTGGCTGAATGTTGCTTGGTATATACTCACACTAAAACAGTGAAAAGGGTATTATCCAAGACGCAGTTTAGATTGCAAAGCCCACAGATTTGTTGAGGCTCACACCACCTCTGAGGTTCCTGGACCATGTTACATATCATCAGCCTAAATACAGGTTGAATGTTAGGTTTCCTATTGGTGTGACAGATTTGTGATGAGACAGTATATATGAATACTTTTAATTGCCTGACAGTTGTTCTTCATTTATAAAATATATTTAAAGTGTTATGCCTTACTGCTTAAAAGCTTCAAAAAGAGAAAAATGATGTATTATCTATCTTATAACCTTAATATTACATCTCTCAGAATTATTTGTATTTCATTTTGAATATTTGTGCACATTTTAGAGTCATCATAATAATAATGTATATGTGGTATCATACTATGGTGCTTCACATTACATATGTTATAGTAATTAAAGGTAGATTTCGTCATCAGAATGTCTAGATTCTTATTATAGCTTGGCTGTTTATTAGCAATGTAATCTTTACACGTCTCTCAACCTCCCTGAGACTCAAATTCTGCTTCTGTAAAAATGAGGTAATAATAACAACACATATGCCTTATCTTGTGAACATTAGAGAATTCATGTAAAGTGCTTCCTGCAACACCCAGAAAATAGTACTCAATAAACATTACACATTTTAATGATTGAGAGTAGTCCCTAATCTTTTAACCTTCTTTAAACTGGTTGTTAATTATAATGCAATATTAAAAATGATGTACAGCGATCCCTTGTTTTTCGCGGTTAACGGGGGCCAGAACCATCCGCGAAAGCTGAAAAACCGGGAAGTAGGATTTGCCCCTAGGAATTTTCTCATTGGTCGATGTCGCACCGGAAACCAATCACGCGCCTTTATGAGAGCCCGTGGGATGGACTCTGAGTCAACTCATCTCTTTGTGTGACATGCAGGGATCCTTCTCTCTCGCGCATCCACATGAAACAACGCTCCTTTCTGCAATGTGGCTGCCGACATGGTTGTATTTTTTCATTTTTATTTTTTGATGAATGTTTTGGGAAAACCCGCGAAGCACTGAAGCCGCAAAACATGAAGCGCGAAGTGGCGAGGGAACACTGTAGGTAGAAGCCAGTATGGCTCAGTGGGTTAAGTGCTCACTTTGCAGCACAAGGGACCCAGGATCGAATCCTGACCCCGGCCAGTGCGGACCCATGTGCTGAATGGGGGAGTGCCCCCAGTTCAGTTCTCTCTGTTTCTGTATCTCTCTCTCTTTGTGTCAAAAACAATAAAAATAAATAAATAAAAGCTTGTCTGGGAAGCCGGGATGGCTCAGTGGCTTAAGTGCTCATTTTGCAGCCCCAGGGACTGAGAATTGAATCCTGGCCCTGGCTCGTGCAGACCCATATGCTGAACTAGGGAGTTCCCCCAGTTCGGTTCTCACCGGGGTGCAGACCCCGGCCCAGTTCCTGCCCTGTGCAACCCCATGCCCACCTGTGGAATGAAACTATGTGGAAAAACCAATTATGTTCAACCATGGAGACTGTTCTGGGCCCTCCCCCTTCTCTGTGTTTCTGTATCTCTCTCTCTCTCTCTCTCTCTCTCTCTCTCTCTCTCTCTCTCTCTCTCTCTCTTTCTCTCTCTCTGTCAAAAACAATAAAAATAAATCTTAAAAAAAAAAAATGATGTTGGTAACAAAATTTCAGGTTCATACTACCTTGCCCATAAATGGTTTCTTTTCTTTTAGTTTTTTGCTGATGTGATATTTAAAAGATGATGTCATATTTCTAATCTGTTAATACCAGCCTTAGCTATTTACTAAAATTCTTACTTCAGCTTAACTAATGGAAATATTAGCATGCTGGCCAGACTTCTACTCCATCCAAGCCTCTCTCCTTTACTCCTTCCCTTACCACCCAGTCACCAGTACCCAGGACAACTTCAGGGAGAGAACTGCAAGAGATAAAGTTTCTATGACATTGTTTTCTCCTCTTATTCCACACCTCATGCTTTCCCTAACACACAGAAATCCCCAGACTCAAACTGCTCCTACTTGCCCTCCTTTTTTCTGAAGACTAAGCTACAAAAACAAACTAATCTAAGTCTAATTTACATTCCTTTGGTTACTAATGAGGTGAACATTTTCCTGTATGTTTACTGGTTGTATTTCCTCTTTGGTCTGTTAGTGTCCTGTACCAAGTAGCATGAATTTGTAAGGGCTCTTTTATTTTCAATTACAAAGTTATTAACTCTTTATCAAACATAGGTTGAGGTATTATTTATAAAAGAGGGATTTTGTATTTATAAAACTAAATTTATTGGCATTTTTTTTCTTTATAACTGCGTTTTTGTAATTTGTAAATTCATAATCTTCTGACAAAATTGTAATTATTTGTCTATTTTTCCCTACTTTAACAATGGTTTGAATTTTTTTAACATTTTAATCTATCTGCAACTTATTTTGGAATAAAATGTGAGGTAAAGAAATACATGGCTTTTTCCAAATTGCTAATTATTTATTTCCCCCTCTCTTTAGACTAAGTTTTCTTCTCCTCATTTTATTGACTTACAATGACTTTATTACACATTTTTATATTTACAAATAATAATTATTTCTGGGCTATTTATTCTTTTTTATTTAGCTATCTGTTTTTATACCAAAACCATAGATTTACTAATTATAAGTTTATAAAGTGTTGTGTAGTGGTGGTAGTGGTAGTTTCAAATTCACTTTGATAGTCTTGCTTGTTTATTCTTTCTAAATTAATGTTATGTTAGGAAAAAAATGTTTTACATTTCCCCAAACACTCCTGTTTTATTTTGTTTGCATGAATCATATAAATAAATTTGGAAAATATATTATCCATATAAATAAATGAGGTTCAATCATTTTTTCTAGAATCATGCTTTATCCTTAAAGATCTCAATAGAGTTATTAATTTTTATTATATTTTTTACTTATATAAACTGTGGCTATATTTGTATTTTTTTAATATATGATTTAGAGATTTCTTTTTAACAATAATCTAGGTTACTGATATCTTTATTGATATTTTTACTGTGACTTATTTTTAATTATATTTTCAGCTTCATATTAAAAACAGTTATATTTAAAGTCACATTCATAATATTTTATTTCACATAATATTTTGTGGATTATAACTACTCAAGATTTATACTCCATATTTGGTTTTATGTTACATTGGTTAATCAGAAATCCCCAAATAATAACCAAAATTAATGATGGTAATGAGGACCCTTATCATATTTGTAGATTTCACCTTTAAAAAATTTTTTTATTGTTTTTGAGAGAGACAGAGACAGAGACAGAGAGAGAACTGAACTGGGGGAACTCCCCAGTTCAGCACATGGGTCCGCAGGGGTCAGGCCGGGATTTTATCCTGGGTCCCGACGCTGCAAAGTGAGTGCTTAACCCACTGAGCCATCCCGGCTTCCCCATAGATTTCACCTTTAAATAAATACCATCTGGTGGTTTAAAGTAGTGACTTCATGTTCTGGAATTAGCAATCTATTCCTTTTAATCTTTTCATGAAGAATGTCTGTACATTTTGTCTTCTTTTCAGCACCCTTTGAATAAAATAGTATTTCCTTTTAATATATTAATTTGCTATTTTCTATAAATAAATTTTATAGTACTGAATCATGCTTCTTATTCTAGAAATAAATCATGTGTTTGTGGCAAATTATTTTTTACAACACTCCACTGTCGGACTTATAATTTGTTCAAACTCAAGAATTTGAATAATAAATGTTGTATCAAACATTTCCCTCAAGTCCTGATCTTATAACCCCACTTGCCTTCCTTTATCTACCAATTTGATACTCCTATTAAAAAATTTAGGGGAAAGCCGGGACGGCTCAGCGGGTTGAGCGCTCACTTTGAGGCCACGAGGACCGAGGATCGAATCCCGGCTCCGGCCCAGGCAGGACCCACATGCTGAACTGGGGAGTTCCCACAGTTCGGTTCTCTAGCTGTCTCTGTCTCTGTCTCTCTCTCTCTCTGTCAAAAGTAAAATAGAAATAAATATGCACTGAAGATAAAATAATTACTCTCTATAAATATAAAAAGATATAAAAAAATAAATAAATAAAAAATAGTTTAAAAAAAAAAAATTTAAGCTTGTCTCGTCTGATTTGTACTGAGGGAGATTATGCCCTTCATTGGTCATGATTCCTTTGTTCAATAGTGAGTTCTTTTTTCTTAATAGTTGTTTCTATGTTTCACTAATTATTCACATAAAGTAATTTTGTAGATATTCTTTCCAAGTATTGGTCGAACTGAGCTGCTATGCTTTAAGGTTCTAAATAAGTTTCACCATAGCGTGGATAGACTTATTATTATATAGTATTGTCTTGGTGAGTCACTCTGCTATTCACCTCAGCAATTCCTCTGCTCTCACCCCAAATCACATCCATATTTATAGTTATAAAGCAAAATTTGCTTCCTTCTGGATGATTTAAATTTTAAATCACCCATATTCAACATAAGAAATTTTTCAATATTTTGTTGTTAATGAGACTGCTATTACTATTTGAGTTTAAATTAATAACAACCTGGATGTCCATTGAGTCCTAACACATAACAAGGGTAGCCATTGGAAGCTAATTGTTAGGCATATTGTGTGCCTGGTGACCCACACATGCCTGAGACAAAAACAGGCTATTTGAGATTGCATGCCGCTATCTAGAGTATTTGGTTTTTACAAAGCAACTTTAACATTTATTTTAAAATTAAGAGAAACTATGAAGCATTAAAATCAGAGGCAAATAAAAGGCATATACTAGGGAATTAATTTGATTTAAACAAAAAACAAAAAATGATTTAAAAACCCTAGTTCCATTGTTCAAGCTGAAAGTCTGACAAAAGTAAACACTGAAAAAAAATGGATTGAAATAATTGCTTTTATATTAAGATCCAAGAATTACTGGGAGTAATAAATACAAAATATTTTTACTAAGTATGTTGAGAGACCCCATTCTGTTAGTTTGGTAATAACAAACCTTGAATATTTTCATAGGGATCCCAACTAAAAAATGTACTGTGTTTTCATTTATCAAAAAAAATTTCTAGGACTCTCCCTCCAATAGAACTTTCCAACTACCTAAGTTACATGTTTAGCCTTTACAGTTGTCCATGCATTGATTCAGCCTATGTCTTGAACACATAAAGTCAGGCAACTCTCCTAGGGTTTGAGCAGACACCAGTGAAAGAAAGTCCTCAAGCTTCCACTATTGTTCTCATTCACACACCATCTGCGCTATACGTCCATGTCTCCACCTATCTCTGCTGAACCATATTGGAGAAAATCTTAGACATACAAAAACAGCTTTCTTTTTCTCTAGAATTATTTTAAATTGAAAACTTTTCATGTTTCTTTTACATTGATTTTAGCTGTATATCAAAGTGATCAACTTGATCCTGTCCTATTGAAACACATCACTTAAAAATTTAATAGGGGAAGCCGGGATGGCTCAGTGGGTTAAGCGCTCACTTTGCAGCGCCAGAGACTGAGGATCGAATCCCGGCCCTGGCCCATGCTGACCCATGTGCTGAACTGGGGAGTTCCCTCAGTTCAGTTCTCTCTCTGTCTCTGTCTCTGTCTCTGTCTCTCTCTCTCTCTCTCTCTGTGTCAAAAAATAAATAAAAATAATTTAGTAGCTAAAAAATAATGTTTGGATTTTGAAGAGAGAAAGGGGTGGGAGAGGAAGGGAAAGAGAGTTTACTTGACCTACAAGTGATCATATGTTCTTCTTTTTCTTTTTTTTCTTTCAAGACATATGTTATTGTTTGAGAGAAGGTGGGAGAGAGACAGAGAGAGAGAGAAGTGGGGGACAAAGCAGTCTCCACAGCTGCACATCATTACTTGTGACATAGCTTTATTCCACACAGGTGGATGTGGCACTGTGCCAGGCAAGAACAAAACCAAGGGCCTCCCATATGAGAGGTGAGAACCTTCACTGCTGAGCAATTCCTGTGGTTACCAGTTTCGCTGCAGTTCAGCATATGGGTTTGCACAGGTTGGGGCCAGGATTCGAGTCCCAGATCTAGATGTTCCAAGGCAAGCACTCAACCTCCTGAGCTATACCGGCATTCCTGTTCTTCATTTCTTAACAACAAAAAGTCCTCTAGAGAAGAGTTTGTCAAACTTGCTCAACTTTTTTGATAATTAAAAGAATGCAAATTAAAACAACTTACACACTTTATAAAAATCTAAAGGCTTTTATCTTAGTCTTGAACAAGGCTTAGGAAACAGATTCTTTGTGCACTCTTGTAGGAAAACAACTTGGTATAACACTCAGAAAGAAAATTTAGCAATGTCAATCAAAACTAAAAATAAACTATAAATACACAAACCTTTTCACTCATTGTTTTTATTTCCATTAATTCTTTTCTATGAACATTCTCATATAAATATGCAAAAACTTATGCAACAAAATATACTGTGGCTTGCTTATCATAGAAACAATCTACCTATCAATTGGTAACTGGTTGAATAAATTAGGGTATACTTTTACAAAGACACATTATGGAGAGAAAAATTTATATGTACTATGTATTCAGAAATACAATTTTAACAATGAATTTAAATAGACAGCTGAAATATAGTACACTCTTATTTGCATAGGAAAACTCGTGTGTGTGTGTGTGTGTGTGTGTGTGTGTGTAACTAGAAAGTTACCAGAAAGATATTTAAGAAAATCTTAAAACTGATTACCTGGATAGAGAGGGTGAGCACGTCTGAGGAGGTAGGGAAGGAGGCTTTTACTTTCCAATTTGTACTTCTTCCCATTGTTGAATTTTTTAACATTTTAAATTCATCTTTAAATAATGAATCATTCATTTCACTTTTGAGTTGTATAAAATAACATGTTTATAACAGCCGTGAAATCAATATTTATTGTTTCTGCCTCTGTCTTCACATTATATGTTTTTTATGAAATTTTACTTATATATTATCTGAAACATTTGAGTATCTTCTGTATTAATCTGATTGTGCTGTCATAACAAAATACCCCAGACTGGGTGGCTTAAAAAAAAACACAAAAAACATTTATTTTTTCACAGTTCTGGAAACCAGAAGTCCGAGGCCAGAGTACTATTAAAGTTGGTTTCTAGACAGACTTTGCTTTTCTTTTTTGGATCTATTTCAGTATATGGGCTTGCATGGGTCAAGGTCAGGATTCGATCCCTAGACCTAATGGTTGCAAGGCAAGCACTCACCTGGCTGAGCTATCTCAGCCTTTGAGAGATTTTTCTTCGTGTCTCTCAGATGGTTTCTTTTGCACTGTGAGCTCATATGACCTTTCCTTTGTGTGGCAGAAAGATAAATATTTGGTATCTCTTTCTTGTCTTATGACACCAGCCTTATTTAGTTAGAACCCTAACATATGACTTAATTTAACCATAATTATCTCCTTAAATATCTTATCTTCAAATACAGTTACATTGAGGATCAAAACTTCAAGGTATGTAGAGGGGAGTTGTAATTCAGTCTATATACCTTCCGAACATTTCAAACACTTTAAATCACAATGTATCAAAGATTAATATGTTTGAAAATATGGATTCAAATGACTGTTTCATAATATATTTGGTAATAAATTAGGGTAAAGGAAATAGAGAAGTTATCAATTTTTATCTACTTATATTAAGTGTAGAAGGTTTAAAAATAATTTTAGATAGATATAGAGAGATATAGATGATAAACAGATAGGTAGATGATGGATAGATCAATAGATGGATACATACATACATACATAATATTCTCTATCAATTATTAATACACATGAAAAAAATGACTTTATCTTCCATTTACTTTGAATATCACAACCTGCAACAAGATAGCAAGTCATGGTCAGTTCTATATATGTTGCCTGAAGTCAGATAGTCTTTGATAAATATATAAAAAGGGGACTAGTATTACATTCCTTTGTTCTTTTGCTACACCTGAGGAGAATACTTAAATTTCATCAATACTACTTCTACATGGTCTTTTATTATATGTCCATATAAAAGCGATGGTCCTATAAATTTCTGTAAGCCCAATATTTTATTTTAGTGAAATACAATTATTGGGGCATCACTAGGCACTAGAAAATCACAAAGCCATGTGGATATAAGCTTAGCATGAACATATAGTTTTTAAACTGGCTTTATTTTTCCGAGTTGAAATATATTCCAAAGGCTGCATGAAATGAAAGTTAGACAGATGTCATGTTACTAGATTGTAAAATGTGAAAATTTGATCGATTTATAATCACTGGTTGATGTCAAGTAAATTAAATCAAAGGGGAAAGGCAGATGAAGGGTAATATCAATGAGAAAGAATAAACACAAGGTGATTTAGATAAAACATATATAATAGAAATATGCCCTGAAATGTAAGACTATTTACATTGTTTTGATGAGAGTGACAAAAAAAAAAAATCTTAGATTTAGTCAGTGAATCTGAATTCCTCCTCTAAAATTAGAGGAAGTTATGGTAGTTATTTAGGACAATTGAAAAATGAGTTAAAGTGTTAATAATGAAATATGTGCTATATTTAATCAACAACTAAATAAAAACTAAACAGGATCTGCAATATTTACATCAAGATGGTTCCCTGGAATAAAACTAAGGAGACAATTGTATTTTTCTAATCTAGAGTTACTGCTAAGTATATATAAAAATTTGCTCAGAAGCAAAAGAGAATGGTCTCTGAAATAATTGCTAAGTGAAAAGTCTTCAAAAACCAGGAAAATAAGTGTTAATTTGAAAGCTGATACTACATAGCTCAATATGTTTCTATAATTGTCTAATGTCCTTTAGGAACTTTGGCTAATTACAAAAAAAAAAAAAAAAAAAAAAGGCTCCAGAGTAGTGTTAAATTGTTTTCTGTTTTAACTAGCACAATCTATTAGGTTTCAATGTCTCTAACTTAAAGAATTTTACTTCTTTTTCCTGAAAAAAGTTATATTTTACAATAAAAATGACAAGTACAAGGTCAAATTCAAAGGTAATCTAATGACTCTGACTATTCTTCTGTCTAAATGAAATAAAACAGACACAGGCTCTTTTATAAAGGACCTGATACAATAAACCTAGTTACATGGAAACCATATTATTTAGCTTAGTTGATTTGGCCTTGGTTTCAAAGGTGACCAACAGTCCTTGGTATGTTGTAAGGTGGTAATTGAACTGGTTTTATTTGCTAGCTTCCATAAAGCCTTCTCTCACCATGTTCCTTGTATTCTAGACTAGAACATCCTCAAGGTATGTTTTTTCTCCTCTCCTATTTGGTGATCACATGATAACAGATCCCCTTCCAGGACCATATGAATCTACTGTTACTCACCATATGATTTTCTCTGGTGTCAGAGACACTATCTAGAAGCATACATTGTTTTTCAGTTTGTACTTTGGGTTGCTGATGGCCATGCCTTACAAAGAATATATTGGGACATGGATAGGCACTAGAATATATACTAAACTAATAAAAACACATTAAAAGAAATGATGTAATATGTGTATATTAAGTTTAAAATGTCTTTGACTACTTTAGTGAAAACAAGAGGCTGCTAAATAAATGTTCCTTGAATTAATGGTCATTATCAAATATGACTCCTGCTATCACTCTTATGAGTGGAAGCACAGTTTGAAATTGCAGCCTGTTAAATCTTCCCTTATCTGTGCCATCCTTGATACTCTTTTTCTACTGTATCATCTGTCAGTATTCAATCTATATTGCATGGGGACAGCTAAGACCAATGTTTCACCATTACTTTGAAGAATGGTTTGTCATTATGTCACAATATTAGATATTCATGGGTTTTTTTTAATTGATTTTAATATAGTTCTAACTTCAATGGAAGCTTATCCTTTCAAAATTAACTTCAGCTGGAATTGCTCATGATTTAAGATTCCACAGAAAGTTGCTTATCTTCCAGAAGCTAGTAATGTTGGTGAAGTCTCTCATGGGATGGTGTATGTAAAAGTACTTTGAACTTGAAAAATATACCAATTTTAATTGTTGTCATTAATGCTTTTTTGAGTATATGGCAAACCTTGTGGAGTATTTCATTCACCAATATTTTCTTTAAATAATTCAAAATCACAAACAAGCAGATTATACCAGCCAAATGTATGTGTTGTAGAGATAAACTTCCAGAAAATAAAAAAAAATAAATTATGACAGTTTCCATATGTAAATGCTAAATTATAAAAAGACTCATTTTGTTTCTTTTATTATAACAACAAAGGTAGTTTACATTTATTTTTAAGTACTATTTCACATGCTTTAAATATTTATTTGATCCTTTCTATAATCATATGACATAAATACTATTACCCTCTTTTACAGAAGAGGGATCCAATTCTTGAAGAGATAAAGTAACTCAGCCTATACCGCATGACTAAACAAGGTGGTATTACCTCAAAGCCCTCGTTCTAAAGTACAAATTAATTCATTTATCCAAAATTATTTGTTAACCAACTGCTGTATTTCACACAGTGTGTTTTTTGCAATCTGCGATTTCACAGGGATGTCAGTGTTTTACCTTTTTCCTATTTATCTTGCCTGAGAATAGGGGGGTATCTTGAGTCTATGGGTTTTATCTTTCTTCAACTAAGAAAAATATTTCAACCTCTTTCTCTCCATATAATGCCTGTCTCATTCTCTTTCTACCCTCCTTTGAGACCCTAAAATATACTAGAAACATTCATTCTATGCTCTGTCTTACTTGTTCCTCTATATTTTCCATATCTTTATTTCTTTTTCTTTTTAAGATTGATTTTATTGTTTTTGACAGTGATAGAGACAGAGACAGAGAGAGACAGAGAGAGACAGAGAGAAGGGGGAGGGCCCAGAGCATTCTCTGTAGTTATACATCTTCAGTGTTCCACATGGTTTTGTTCCACACAGGTGAGCAGTGGCCACACAGCGTGGGAACCGAGCTGGGGGCCTCCTGCATGGGAGGCACGCCCCCTCAAGCCAGGGGCCAAACTGTGGGTGGGGTGAGCATGGCCGAGAACCGAACTGGGAGCCTCCCACAAGAGAAGCACACCTCAGTTCAGTATATGGTTCCACATGGGGGTAAGGGGGAATTCAGTCCTTGGTCTCTGGTTCTGCAAAGCGAGTTTTTAACCCGCTGAGCCATCCTAGCTTTGCCTAAATTTTTATTTCTGTATGCTTCATTCTAAATAATTTTTCTGATTTACATTATCAATATTTTATGTCCTGGTTTTTCAAGTTTTCTTTTCTAAAAATTGTTGAAGTGATTCTTTTTTACTTCTATACCATTTTTTTTATAGCTCCTGTTTCCTGGCAGCTGTTTTCAAACTTGTATTTTAATTCCTTAATTGTGGCAATAGTATTTTCAATGTCTTTGACTGATATTTCTAATATCTGAAGTCTGAAGACCTATTCCTTCTGACTGAAGTTTCTCCTGGTAGTCACTCGTAGTGCCTTGTTCTCTCGTATATTTAGACATGGGGATTCCTTGAGGTCTAGCATGGAAGTGCATTCCTCTGAACAAATATATGTTAATTTCTACCAGACACCTAGAGTCACTAATTGTCTGGAACCATCTCAAATCAATTTCATAGACTGAAGCAACCTAGATCACAAAAGCAATGCATAGAGTAGGTAACAAATTCATTAAAATATTGGCAACAACTTCTCTAGAACAGATTTTTTTCCTCTTTTTCTCACCTGCTTCATGAAGTACTAAATCAACCCTCACTGCAGTTCCCTAAGACAGGGTTCCCCAGACCCCAGGCCACAAACCAGTACCAGATTTGTTGCCCATTTTGAACCAGGCCACACAGCAGGAGGTGAGCAGAAGGCAAGCAAGTGAAGCTTCATCTGTATATACAGCTATTCCCTATCACTTATATTATCTCCTGAGCTCTGCCTCCTGTCAGACCAGCAGTGGCATTTCATTCTCATAGGAACACAAACTCTATTGTAAACTGTGCATGAGCATCCCTCTTCACCCACCCCCTTTCCCTGCAGCTGTGGAAAAACTGTCTTCAAAAAAACTGGTTCCTGATGCCAAAAAAAAGTTGGAGACCATTGTCTTAGGAGCAGAGAATGGAAGAGGAGGGACATGGTAACTGCTGGTTCCATAGTCTTTTGAGATCAGAGTATTTTAGGGCCTCAGCTCAATAGAAGTGGGATGTCCTTTTACATTCCCTTACTTGGAGACTCTCAAAGTATCTTCAAAAATATAGCTCAATACAAAAATACCATTGGAAAACAGACAATTGAAGTACTCCATGTTCTACTTGCTTCTCTAGATCTCCATTTTTCTTCAATTTTGTCCTGCAGACTTTACTATCTTATCACCTCTCAGATGATTTTAAGAAAACTTTTAAAGATTTTTTTTATTTTCAGCAAGAAAATTTCTCTGAAAACTGTAACTTTTATTGAACCATTCAACATTCAATATAGTAGCCATTATTGAAAAGGGAGACCCCATAAATAACAGGGACAAGGTCGTTTTTTAGTAGAGATTGCATTCTAGTCAGAGAACACACCAAAACAGAGTTTTAAAAGAGTAATTATGGGAAAGCCGGGACGGCTCAGCGGGTTGAGCGCTCGCTTTGAGGCCACGAGGACCGAGGATCGAATCCCGGCTCCGGCCCAGGCAGGACCCACGTGCTGAACTGGGGAGTTCCCACAGTTCGGTTCTCTAACTGTCTCTGTCTCTGTCTCTCTCTCTATCTGTCAAAAAGTAAAATAGAAATAAATATGCACTGAAGA
>PVKE010033753.1:0-17753 GCA_004027555.1 Craseonycteris thonglongyai | reverse complement strand
ACAAGAATGTTTTAAATATGTAAACAGTATTCATACTTTACTCATTTAAGACAAAAATTACAACAGTATACGTATTTACTTAAACGTGTCAGTGCTAATGAATAAGGTTAATGACAAAACCTTATACAGTAATAAACATGAATCAACATTGCTTTCTGAGAGAGGCGAAGAGTCTTGTGTGGGTGGCGGAGGAGAGGCTCTCACGTGACTCGTAGAAGCTGTAGGCTCACTCGGAGACTCTCTCGCGGGCGCAACATGAAACAACGCTCCTTTCCGCAATGTGGCTGCCGACATGGTGGTATTTTTTCATTTTTATTTTTTGATGAATATTTTGGAAAAACCCGCGAAGCACTGAAATCGCAAACCATGAAGCGTGAAGTGGCGAGGGAACACTGTATTCTGATTCCCTTCATTACTTTAACGGAAGCCAGTCTTACAGGTGGCTGTCACAAGAAAGCCAACGCCTGACCTGTGCAATGGACACATTTTAAATAATTTTTATAGCCACAGAGGCATTTCATTGTCATCATTGCCAGAACTCTTACTCACAGACAAAAATTCACCATAATTTCAAGCATTTCATAAAAGAATGTATAGAAAGTGACTAATACACAACCCCAGTTATCTTAAAAATGTGTATGTGTATGCATGTGCATGTGCACACATAAATATGTCTGCAGTTGTACATTTGTTGATGATTAATATTTCTCTCCCTACTTAAATGCAAACTCCTTGAGTGCAGGGATAGTGTCAGCTGAAGCCTGAAATACAAGAATGATTTTCTGACCAAATAAACAAAGAAAGGATTTCCAGCAATGAAATGTAGTATATTTCCATCTTCTTACCATGCCTGGACTATAAACGGCTTTCTCCCCAAATCCTGACCATTCTTTCAATCTACGTGACGCAGTGCTTTGGGAATATTTTTAATCTTTTTATTTGTAAGTGACCAACGCCCCAGCTGCTGTGCTTGCAAATCCGTGACTGGGTTCCCATGGAGACCAGTCTTTCCACGAACTGCTCCCAGCTGGTGAGTGAGTGTGGCAGGGACATGAGGCAGGCCTGTTTCTGGGATGGGTGACTTTGGTTTGAGGACTCCCTGTTGGCCTTGCCAAACTTCCCTAGAACCGTACTGAAGTCTCAAACTCTTCCACCCACCCAGTATGCCTTCGTTCCCTCCCTCCTTTTGAAAGCGGAGAGATCTCGTGTCTGTCTTCCAGGGTGAAGCACAGAGAAGCAGCACACTCAGCAAGAATCAGCAGTAAAAATGGGAACGGCTGCCCAGCACATGCAAGCAGGAGAGCCTGAGAGAACCCTGAGCCTCCCATGGCTCAGAAGGGGCACAGAACATGTAAATGTTTTCTGTGCCCCGAAGGCCCACATCAGCTCTAGTCTTCAGGGGTGAGCTTACTCCCAAGAACTTAGTTGTCACCCTGGGAAAAAAGGTGGGGAAGGACAGCCTCATGAAATTGAAACAATTTTTTTTTTAATTTCTTTTTTAATTTTTAAGTCAAATACAATTTTTTTTCTTTCTGTTTTTTTATATTTATTTATTTATTTATTTTTGACACAGAGAGAGAGAGAGAGATACAGAGACAGAGAGAGATCTGAACTGGGGAGCTCCCAGTTCAGCATATGGGTCCGCACGGGCCAGGGCCGGGATTCGATCCTCGGTCCCCTGGGCTGCAAAGCGAGCGCTCAACCCACTGAGCCATCCCGGCTTCCCCGAAATTGAAAATATTCACACATGACATGATGCAATTATTGTTAAGTTAACCAAATGTGTCTTGGATTGGCAATATTGCTTCCCGTTCCAAGGGGAATGGCAGCTCAAGATCAAATTGAAGTCAGGCTTAGAACAGATTCAAAGAGTAAGGTTTTGCAGATTAGTGTTAAGACTTCAAAAATTTTTATACTGTAGATTCATGTATGCTCACTATGTAATTCCTGTTTTGGGGGGTTTTTTTACTGAACACTTCTTATCACTTAATATATTATGAGCATTGTTCCATGTCAATAAAAAAGCTTCTCATTTTTAACGGGCATGTAGTATTTTGTTAAATGACTACAGCATCATCCACTCAAGCATGCCTTGCCTTGCTGGCTATCAGCTGCAGCCTTTCTCAGCTCCTTAAGTTCACCTGCATTGCTTGGCCCTTTTCCCCTCCATCTTCAAACCAGCAATGGTGTGTTAAGTTCTTCTCACACTTGGAATTTCTCTGACTTCCCCTTCTGCTGCAGCTCTTCTGCCCCCATCCAGCTTAAAGGGCTTCCCTATCCGGTGTCCATAGTCTAAAACACATTTTCAGTCTCTTTTCCACAGAATGTAGCACATTCTCAGGATTAATGTGTGGACATCTTCAGGGGCCCTTCTGCCTGCCATAGTGCCTTGCATTATATGTGCACATGGTTAGGTACTGTATGAATCTTAACTGCCTTAAGTTTTTAGTCACTCAGGTTCATGTCCCTCTTACTTGAGCTGTAGATAATGTTACAGTAAATCTGTTTTTTAACGCTGGTCACATCTCACATATTTCAGTTTTCCCCCATCCTGGGGTCAACTTTTGAGGAAAGAAAAAAGGTCGCAGTTGTAATCTTAGTTTGGAAATGCCACTTCTTCCTGTGCACAGAAATGTAGAACTGACAGACAAGAGGAATAATGTACCTGGAAAAATCTTGTATCAGATAGGATTATGTTCAGCCAGGTGACAGAAAATTTAATTTGTAAAGAGGTAAAGGGCCTTAAACATGATTGAAGTTTACTTTAAAAAAAAAAAAAGATTTATTCTATTGATTTTTGACAGAGAGAAACAGAGACAGAGAGAGACAGAGAGAAGGGGGAGGGCCCAGAGCAGTCTCCATAGTTGACATTAGTTTTCCATATAGTTTCACTCCACAGGTGGGCACAGGGCTGCGCAGGGCAGGAATTGGGCCTGGAGCCTCCCGCATAGGTCCCGGCAAGAACTGAACTGGGGGCACACCCCAGCTCAACACGTGGGTCCGCCTGGGCCGGGGCCAGGCTTCGATCCTTCGTCCCTAGGGCTTCAAAGCAAGCACTTTACCAGCTGAGCCATCCCAGCTTTTCCTACTTTTTAAAAAAAATATTTATTTTATCATTTTTGACAGAGACAGAGAGAAAGGGGAGGACCCAGAGAACTCTCCATAGTTGTATGTCATCAGTTTTCGACATGGTTTTGTTCCACACAGGTGGGCGGGGGGGCCGCGCAGTGTGGGAACTGGGCCAGGAACCTCCTGTGTGGGAGGCACAACTCCACGAGTTGGGAGCTGAATTGGGGGCTTCCCACATGGGAAGCTCTCTGTAGCCAGAACTGAACTGGGGGCCACACTCCAGTTCAGCATATGGGTCCACACGGACCAGGGCTGGGCCTGGGATTCAATCCTCAGACCCCAGGGCTACAAGGCGAGTGCTCAACCCCCTGAGCCATTCCAGCATCCCCTGAAGTTTACTTTTTTTATATATAAATGAAGTCCAGAATTACTCAAGAGCTGGCACATTAGCTCCATAATAGTCATGACCCTCTTTTTATTTAATTGCTCCATTTTCCCCATATGACTTCTATCTCATGGTACAAAATAGCTGCTTGAGCTCCAGCAATTACATTTACATTCCAGACAGCAAGAAGGAGAAAAATTATAGACATCACATATGAGATTTCATCTTGCATCCCATTGGCCGAAGGCTGATCATGAGAGTATCAGTAACTACAAGGGAACCTGAGATATGTAATCTCTATTCTAAGAAGTAGTAAACCTTCTATATGTTCTTATTATTAAGAAAGCAGGAAAGTACAAATATGCAGGGGGGTGGGGGCGGGCAGGCAGGGCTATAACAGTCAGCCACAGATCTAAATCTAAAATGATTTTCTGGTTTCCTTCCGAGTCCTCCTACCTGCTGGCTGGTCGTGGTCACTAAAGTGGTCTCTGATGAGCTTCATAAATGCCTAGGAAGGTGAAAAGAAGCTACAGAGGAGCATTATTATCTGAACGTTTACTACTGAAGTCCCCAAACAAGGAACTAAAGGTCACTAATGAACTGACCATATGTAAAATTCATCCCCACCTGTCTTTCCTTCCTCACTTAACGCTAACATCTGTCATGGCCCATCTCCTTCCACCCTGTCCTTCAGTTTCTCCCAGAGGTTTAGGTATTGCAACAAAAGGCAAATGCCAAGCAAGTTGATTGCAAAGTGACGTTGCAAATATGACAACAGGTCCAGGGATTTATAATCTCGTGAAATAATACTAGGCAACTTCTGGTAGCACAGCAAAACCAATGACAAATGAACACCAACAATGAGGGAAATAAATTAGCACTTAAAGAAGGGAAAATCATTACGGCATTTCAAATTTAAGGACTAGGAAAAGCACTTGGTGAACTTTGTGAAAATCAACATTTTGGGATTGTTTTGTTGAACACATGAAGGATGTTGTATTATGCATTGTTTTCAGAAAAAACACACCAAAAATTTAAACCTCAATCCTTATAATTATGTGTTCATTTAAAGGGTAACACGTGGTCACAGTTATGACCAAGTGGGTTTGTTTTAAGTCACACTATTGCAAGATGATTGGCTAATAAATCTGAATCTTTTGCTTTAAATATTTGCTCCTTTTTTTTTTTAAGATTTATTGTTTAAGAGAAGGTAAGAGAGAGAAAGAGGAAAGCGGGGAATGCCCAGAGCAGTCTCCATAGTTGCCCATTATTAGTTGTGATCTGGTTTCATTCCTCACAGGTAGCTGGCTGTGGGGCCACATGGGGTGGGAACCAAACTGGGGTCTTCTGCATGGGAGGCGAGAGCCTTCACTGCCAAGCCATCCCAAGGGTTACCAGTTGCACCACAGTTCAGAGTGTGGGTTTGCATGGGCTGAGGCCTGGATTCCATCTCTAGACTTTGTAGTTGCAAAGCAAGAGCTTAACCTGCTGAGCTCTCCTGGCATCCCCTAAATATTTGCTGTTTTAAGGCACAAGGAGAAAAGACCTTTATTAGTCACCTACACCTTAACTTGCAATGGTAATCCTGCAGACTGGGGAGGAGACAATTTGAGGGTGAAAGGACCTGGAAAAGGGGGTCATCAAACCCATCATGTGTGATAAGCTACAGTGACTGGGTGCATT
The DNA here is from genome assembly GCA_004027555.1 of Craseonycteris thonglongyai. Lineage (NCBI taxonomy): Eukaryota > Metazoa > Chordata > Mammalia > Chiroptera > Craseonycteridae > Craseonycteris > Craseonycteris thonglongyai. Next base: position 12,616 of record PVKE010033753.1, on the reverse strand, counting down.
TCCTGTGGCTGAGGGGATAAATGTTCACTTCCTGTGGTCAGGACTGCACTAGGAGCAGTGGAGGATGTAGACAGAGGCACGAACCTGAACTTAGGGATGCAGAAATCGCCACGTGAGTGCAGGCAGCGCTCAAGCTAAATGTCAGGTCCTTGGGAAGAGGGGTTCATGCATGTTGTTGACTTTGTTGTCCCCAGTGCCTAAGACAGTACCTGGTATTCTGGAGGTGTTAACTGAACTGGTTAAAGGAATGGATGTCTCCCAAAGGGAGCATTGCAGGGGGATCAGCCTAACTACAGTGTAAGACAAGAGGGGTAGATAGTAAGTGTGGAGGCTGAAACACTGGCAGATCAATAGTTGACAGCATTTTGACCTGAAGAAGATGAGGGCATTGAAGTAGCAAAGAGTCCTGATTAAGCTTAGATTTTAGAATAGAGCCCTCTGGCATTGTAGAGGGTGGTAGCCACCACCAGGATTGGGGGGAAAGGTGACAGCATTATGAGATCACAATCATAGTCATGGTAATAAACTGACAGGAGTGCATCCCTGCATTCAGTAACTATTTATTGAACATTTACTATGTGCCAGGCATTCAATGGATAAAATTTCATCATAATGGTGCATTCTTTCGAGTTAAAAAGCACGGTCACTTTCTCTATAAAAATGTAATCATTGGTACATCCAGACAATGGAATATTATTTACAGTACTGACAAAAAAAAAAAAAAAGATATCAAGCCACAAAAAGACATGAAGGAAACTTAAATGCACATTGCTAAGTAAAAGAAGTCAGTCTGAAGAGACAACGTACTGTGTGATTCCACATATAACATTCAGGAGAAGGCAAGACTATAGAGATAGTATAAAGATCAGTGGTTTCCAAGGGCTGGGGAAAGGAGCACAGGATATTTACCGTATTTTCCGGCGTATAAGACGACCGGGCGTATAAGACGACCCCCGATTTTCGGTTGACATTTTTTCGTTTCAAAGGTCGTCTTATATGCTGGAAAATATGGTACCACGGTGAGCCAATCACAACAAGCAAAGGTTCAAAGGTTATAATAGACCGCCTCTCTGACTCTGGCCAATCTGAGCAGGCTTTTTACTAGAACACAGTGTAGCTTCGGGTACAGAAAATTCGTTTAGCGGCATATCGAGACGTTTTTCGGGATATACTCGGCATATAAGACGACCCCCGATTTTCGGTTGACTTTTTTTCATTTCAAAAGTCATCTTATATGCCGGAAAATACGGTACAACAATAAAACTATCCTCTGTGATAGTGTAATGGTGGACTCATATCATTACGCGTTTGCCAAAAACACAGAACTGTATAACCAAAGACTAAATCCTGATGTAATCTGCTGACTTTCGTTAATAACGAGTCAATATTCGTTCATGAGTTATATAAAACGGACCACACTAGTGCTAAGGCACATGAACAGGAAACTGTGGGGTGGCAGTGGCACATGAAAGAAGCTCTCTGTACTTTCTGCTCAATTATTCTGTAATCCTAAACAGCCCTAAAAAATAAAATCTTTTTGAATAATAAAAAAATACCATAGCCCTTGTGGAAAGGTTAATGCCTTAGTGCCCTGGGTTATCAGTAAACACAATGGTCCTCTTCTCTCAGATAGAGGAAGGGACTGGAGGAAACACCAGACCTTTGTGGGGAAAAGGGAGGAAGAAGGGTCCACAAAAGGGTACTTTGTCCTTCTACCACGTTGCTCAAGCAAAGCCATCCCCATAGAGCCAGACAGTGATGTCATTTACAAGAGAAAATGTTTGCCTGAGAGGCCTCTGTAGGCAAGTTAGTATAAATAGTCTCGTTCTACATGTTGATGGTGTCTTGAGAAGGGTATTATTGAATGACACTCCTAACCCTCCAATCAGACACAGAGGAAGGTGGCCCCTCCCCATCGTGTAAAACACCCCTCAGAGGCTCAGGGAATATGAAGGACCAGAGGCCAGGGGCTACGGTAGGTGGGGTAGACGCAGCACATACTGGACTGGGATGCTAGGGCTTGAGGTGTGGTCCAGGCTTCTCGTGGGCCTTAGCTCTTGCTATGGACCAAACTGTCTTCCCCCAAAGTTCATGTGTGGAAGTTCTAACCCCCACTACTTCATATTGTGAATGTTTGGAGACAGGGCCTTTAATGAGGTAATTAAATTAAAGTGAGGCCTTTTGTGTAGGCCCTAATCCAGTCTGATTGGTGTGCTTATAAGAAGAAGACATTTGGACATGAACATATGGCTGTGTGAGGACACATCAAGGCAGCCATGCACAAGCCAGGCAGTGAGGTCTCAGGAGTAACCAAACCTGCTGACACCTTGACCTCAGACGTCCTTCCTCCAGATTGTGAGAAAATGAGTTTCTGGGTTTTAAACTGCCCTGCCAGTGGTGCCTTTTCAAGGTGGCCCAGGGACCAGCATGGCATGCCCAACTTCCCCTCCACTTTCCTGCACCTAGTTCAGACCTTCACCATAGCTTTTCATGGGGCTATTCTTTTCTTGTTTTCCTGTTGGCCTCCTCCTCTTGGCCATGCGTCTCTGCAGGGGAGGGACCATGTTTTTTTGTCAACTTATGTTTTCAATGCCTGGCACCTGGATTGCATTGTGAAGATTTAGAGGAGGGTATAATTGGGCACCTTGGTGGTCACCTTGCTGAAGATACAATCATTCGTTCAGTTATTAAAAGTATATTTATTAAAAGACTGCTTTGTGCTGATAATTAGTTGTTTATTTAAAGAATAGCACAGTCACTATTACAACCTAAATTATAGTGATGGGCTACATTCGAGGGAAACAAAATACGTAGCATGGAGTTTCCAACCTAAATGAACTTATGAATTCAGAGTAGCAAATATATATTGCAATACAAAATGATAATGCGATTTGTGGATAGAACAAACTGCTGTGACCACACAGGTAAGGAGACTAAATTGTGCTCATTTCTATCCTGAAGAGAGTGAGAGAGCTCCTCTGTATGCCTTAAGGATCTTCTCTCAGTTTTACTGGTGGAAATAAACAGGGCAGTTGACTGTCTCATGCACACTGGCAGGTTGCATGTCAGGACATTTGTGATTTCAACAGTGGGCTTTGATAGTCTTCTTTCTGCAACTTAGCACACTGTCTAAGTCTTTGAACTAGGCCAACTCCTAGAGAAAGGGTAAAACTCAGAGCTAGCATGCCCGGTGACATTTTCATCTCCTCCTTGCTCCAGTATGTGCTGAGAGCCAGCCAAACCTCTCTTGCCAGCCCATCATTTGTCTTACTCAGGCTTTTGCCTGGGCTAAGGGCTATCATATTCTAATGAGAGCAACATTTCTCTGAGCCCCCTGGGGTGTCTGAAAGTGTGCTGACTAGCTGCCCAGTGAGCCATGGAAACACAGTGTGGTTAAGTAGATAGGCTTTTGCAGGAAAGCAATTAAGTAGATCTTCACCTTGCTCCTTGCTCCTTGCTCCTTCCTCTCTCTCTCCCAATCCTTTGTTCTATCCTCACCCACCGCCCCCAATCAGCAACTGTCATTTCAAGAAGAACACATAGTCTTTACAGTACTTTAGGGAAGGTGGCCAAAGGTGAAGGTTTGAGGGTGGAATCAGGTCTGAAATGAAGACAAGCCTCTTATGCTACCCACTGTCCTTCATGTTGTGACTGTCTAGACCGGGGGTGGAGAACCTATGGCATGCGTGCCCAAAGTGGCACGCGGAGCAATTATTTCGGCACGTGGAGCTGTGAATACCATTTAAAAAATTGTTTATGCTCTTATAGACATAAAAATAATCGATACCTCTATCTCACTCGGTGGGTTGGCACGCGAGTCGAGCGAGTAAACTCTTATTTCATAAACTTTGGCACTCAATCGCCAAAAGGTTCGCCCCCCCTGGGAAACTCACAGACATGTGCTTGAGTAGATCAAGGCCTCTTAGAGGACAGGCCAGGGCAATCCTCTTTGTTCTCATTGAAAATTCTCATTGTCACACGTTCATGATCACCTTTCTTCTCTACTTAACTTTGACACATCCATCCTTACTGATTGTATTAGGATTCTCCAGAGAAATAGAAGCAATATGTATATGTATACACACACATGTGTGTATGTGTATGCATGTGTGTACATGTGTATATATGTTCGTGTGTGCATATATGTACACACATGTGTGTGTGTGTGTGCATGTGTATATGTATATATATATGGAGAGAGAGAGAAAGTGAGATTGATTTTAAGAAATTGGCTCATGCAATTATGGAAGCTGACACACCCAACATCTGTATAGTAGGTTGTCATGCTGGAGACCCAGGGAAGAGTCAGTGTCACAGTTCAAGTTCAAAGGCCATCTTCTAGCAGAATTTCTTCTTTATGAGGTTAGACTTTGTCCTATTAAGGCCTTGAAACTTCTAGATGCAGGCCACCCATTTTATTGAGAGCAACCTGCTTCATTCAAAGTTAACTGATTTAAATGTTAATCTGATTCCTCTCTGCCCCCTCACCCCCAAATACATTCAAAGATACAATCAGAATGTTTGATTAAATATCTTGTCACCATGACCCAAACTGACACATAAAATTAGCCATTCAGGTGGCCCAAAACCTTCAGCATTGTTGTGGATGATTCCTAAAGTTTCTTTCACACAAAAGGTCAGTGATTCTAGGGCTCTCAACATGAAGGCCAAATATTATAGTCTTTGAACCACTATTTATCACATGTCAATCAAGTGTTTAGCAGTTGGTGTGACAGTTTCAGGAGAAAACAAATTGGTACACATAAATTTCACAAATTTTGAAATGTGAGATGAATATTACTCCAGAAATACCACAGCATTCCTAATAAGTGAACCCAAGGTCTATATTGGTCAGTTGGGCTCTGTTCATATTCAAATAAGGATGTGGTGATAGCATTAGTAAGTTACTTCCTTTGCTTGTTAAGCTTGCATTTTTCATTGTTATTTGTGTGTGTGTGTGTGCATTATATCCCAATTCATAAAAATGCATTAACTACCTGGACTGATTCATTAGAATATAAAAGTCATGAAAAAATTAATAAGTACAAGTCTATAATCCAGAATAATGTCAAAAATAAAATAAGGTGAACTCTAATGCAAGTTTTCGATATAAATATGTGTGTTCTGGGACAGGTAAAACCATGAGTTGTTACATATGTATAAGCAACTGTAAGAGAAAATGCAAAGAGGTTGTGTCATGATGAAAACCTACAATTATACTTTATTTATTCTATATTAGTTCACTCTCCTCTTTCTTCCCCTTCCTCATATGTTGTTTGTTGTGAAACCATAAAAATTATGGCATGGAACTCATCAAAGCCTTACATAATTTTCAATCAAAATTGAGGACCTTTCTGGTAAACTAATAAAATTTCCTATAGCAAGTGTGAAATTATGCATTTTAGAGTAAAATTGATTAATACTGCTCCTAAATTAAAGAGAAATCCCTGAAATTCTAGTGAAAACAACCAGGTTAAGTGATACATCTCAGAGTAGGTTACCTAGAACTGCAACCATTTGAACAGATTGACCAGATAATGAGGGGAGGATGTCAGGGGGCAATGAACTCTACTATCCCAGGGGTGAGCAGCTGTCCCCCAGCTGCTGTGTGTTTCAGAGTTAAAGACAGATGTATGTAGATTTCCCACTGCATGTTGGAAAATATAAGATTTTCAGGGCATAGCTGCCAGAGCATTGCATCTGTCTCTGGAGCATCAATTGATTGGTAAATCCCCGTGGATTTAAAAAACAGATTGCAGGCTATCCAGAACCAACAAGATTATAAATTCATGTCAGTGATTGATCTGCAGCCTTATGTTCCCTGCTGTGAATTGAAAATTCTTCTATAGCTGGAGAATATGAGTCTGATTGTGTTGACAATCTACACCTCCCTCCTCATGCCAGAGCCCATAGGCAGAATGCATGTAACAATACTGTGGTCAACTTAGAATCCACTTCCTCAGTCCTTAGATGTGATATGTCAGTCTTTAGATATGAATTGAGTATTTCACACAGGGGTTAACTTTGGCCTTGAATTCCTCATCTATGCCAACTGACTTTGTCATTGTGTTGGCTGTCCAATGTATCTAATCCTGTCCATATGGTGAGAATTTCCCATTGTGTATAGTACTGGTGGGACTCAATGACCTTATTGTCCACTCTAGGACTTGACATATAGAAATTTCTTCTTCTCCCTTCCATCTGCTAGCCTTGGTATGGCTATATGGTTTAGAATCAAACAATCAGATACTCCCACCCAGGACCTGCTTTTGGAATAAGTGACAAAGAACAATGAGTTGGTAAAGATTTGATCGTGGTGGCCTCAGGAGTGTCTAAGATAAGGTGACCAGACGTCCCACTTTTGGTGGGACAGTCCCGATTTTTAACAATTTGTCCCACATCCCGCGGCATTTTAAAGAAGTCCCAATTTTTGGAAAGAATGCATGACAAGCTAGGGAACGGTGGGAGATAGACCAAATTTTTAATCAAGAACCCTCTCCTCCCCCAGTCAATGGTGTCCTGCTTTACCAATGTTAAAATCTTGTTACCTTAGTCTAAGAGTATGTGAGATCTGACTCCAGGACAGTGGTATTATAGCCTGATGCTTCCTACTACAAGATGATTGATTACCTTCCTGTGTGGGACCCTCTATACTGCCTTCCTTGCATGTTTTTCATGTCTGGGCCATTGAGCTGCCAGTCATTTCTATGAGCACCTCACAACTTTCCAGTGCAGGCCTTTTTGGTCGGAGACATCTGCAATGGTTTCTATTGCTAAATATCCAAATCCACGCTTTGACGTGCATGCCTTTCTATCTATGTATGGTGGGGAGCAGAGATGGTGGTAAAAGAAGGATGAGGATGCAGAAGAGGAGGAGGCAGAAGAGGAAGAGGAAATGATAAAAATATTATCAAGATATAGACGAAAAACAAAAAGAAGACAAATAGGAAGGTTATGAAGTAGATGAAAAATTCAGATGTCTATAGCTGTTCTAGAAGCATTACCTGTTATTCCTTTTTATTATATCTTTCCATGTGCTGATAATATTCCTTAAGAGTTGCAGAACAGTAACTTCCCTAAAAATCTCTTTCGCAGTTTAGTCAAGAAGACCCTGGAGAGATCAGGCTTAGAATAGATGAGGTGTCTGCAGCCTAAGGGCTGCCACCTGCTTTCGTAAATAAAGTTTTATTGGAACACATCACACATGTTCATTCCCATACTGTCTATGGGCTGCTTTTGAGCTACTCTGGCAGAGTTGCATAGTTGAGACAGAGAGTGTGTGGTCAGCAAAGCCTAAAATCTTTACTATATGGCTCTTTACAGAAAATATTGCTGAGCCCGAGAATAGACTATGTGGATTTCTAAGCACTGAGGTACAGAAATACATTTCTCTGTTGTTTTTCAGTCATTACCTACATGCTCTTCCTTTTGCAAAGAAGCTTTCTACATGGCAAGGGGTACTAGGAGAAGCTTGCACTGTTTCAGAGGGCTGAGACCCATTATCCCAGAGGGTAGAAATAAAGCAGCACATCCTCTGCTCTTCCTCCCTGGAGGTCCTGCTCTGGAAAACTGACCAGGTAGACCATTTTAAATGGGACAGGAGAATAATGCTGCTGTCCCATTTCAAATGGTACATATGGTTATCCTAGTCTCACTAGGTTAAATTCATGGTTTCAGGGGTCTGGCCATATGTACTGCTTAAAACAGGGCAGTACTGATGCTTTCTGTCCCATTTAAAGTGGTACATCTGGTCAGCCTAGCTCTGGAGACAGTGTGGGGAAGCCAAGAGCTCAAGGCCATGCAACTGGCTAGAAAAAGAGCTGAGACTCAAAGCCAGGTCTTCCCATTCTCAGACAGGAACTCTCTCCACTGTCACTCTATCTCATCATGGAAGTCCTAATGGAGGTAGTGGGGTTTGAGTCTGCTTAGAAGCCTGAGTGAGATCCAGCAATGACCAACTATTCATTAATCTCCCTTCAGTACCTAAATACTGAAGAGCATCATTTCATCATGAAGTGTGAAGGTCACTGGTCTAGAAGTCAGCAGACCTGTGTTTTAGTCTTGGGACTGCGACTAACCAGCTGCATTATGTTAACCATGTAACTTCTCCTTTCTGGTCATTATTTGCTCAAACTTAACAGGGCAGAGGAACAAGATTAAATGTGCTGCAACTGGCTTTGCTTTCCTTAAAATTCTGGGGTGCTCTTGTTGCTCATAGAATATGTGACCTTCCACTGATCCCAGCTAGGTGCCTAAAAACTGGCTGATTTTGCACTAAGATTTATCCTAGATGGAGCCAGCCAAGGATGCAGTCATGGAGTATGAGCATTTGACTGGATTTGTAGGAAGGCATGCAGACAATGAGGCAAATGGCTCTCAAAGATGGAGCACCATGTCACACCAACTGACTGGAACCAATGGGATGAGTGAACTCATTATAGGACAAGGCTGGCTGAACTCCTGGTTTGGAATTTAAGAATGCATTTCGCGTATGGCCTAGTTTAAGGCTTGGAATAAAGAAATGTATCTGGGACGCCAACCCCAGATCTGCTCCCTCTGTGGTTCGGGTGGAGTGTCTGGAATCAGCATTACTCATGTGGAAACATTTGCTCTTTAATACCTCCAGAAGATCTTGGAACAAGCTGTGGTAAACCATGAAAGCAGGCAAGACAGAGCTGCCTTATTATTTCCTGAAACAAATAATTAATTTTCAAGGTGGATTAAAATTTTTAGCTGAGTTATTCATAAATCTGTAGAGCTTTATTTCTTCAGAGGGTTTCTCTGTTTCTGCATAGAAAAGAAATCTAATCATTTTCTCAGGCACATCTTTGCAAAGTAAGAGAAGTTAATGAAATATCTTTTAAAATTACACCAGGCTCTCAGACTATTTATTGAACACCAACACCTTATAGTAACTGACGCTAAAAATTTCTCCCAGAGCTTAAAAAGAGAAACTAATTTTTTTTTATTGATCTGAAACCTCTTAATAGCTTTAATGATTCAAGTGTTATGTTTAATTGCTTCATCAATAACAGGAAGTATAATCAAGTTTATATTGACCTAATGTCTTCTTTCTAATTTCTCCCAGTTCCTCCCCCTTTTTCTATCCCTGCACTTTAATGATAAATAGTGAGTTCTAGGCAATGTGATAAGAACATCTCTTTTAATCTTCTCAATCACCATGTGAGACATATCATTATCCTTATTTTATTAATGAGGAAACTAAGGCTTAGAATGGTTAAGGTAACATAGCTAGACAGTTGAGGAGTTGTAATTCAAACCCCAATTGGGTCTAAAGCCAAAGCCAATGTTCATCTGTCCATCTGTCTATCCTTCCATCTGATATTCATACATCCACCCACCCATTCTTTGATCCATCCACCGTCTATCTGTCCATCATTAGTAATTAGTTATTGACACTTATCATATTCCTGGCACTATGTTAGGTACTAGAAATACAATAGTGATAAAACAAACGATTGCATCATGGAATACACGTTCTAGTGGATAGAACAACATTGAAAAGAGGATATAGCCAATAAATTTTAATTCAGAAAGTACTACAAAGAAGAGATTTTAGTGCTCCAAGAATATGTGAGAGAGGGAACCAATCTAGTTAAAGATAAATGTTAGGTGAGGTAGAATATATACTACCTGTAGGAGTAAACTAATCCTGAAATCACAGTGGTTTCAGATAAGAAATTTTATTACTAACTTAGAGTACGTGTTTTATAAGTGTCACCAGGGTTCTTCTCCACTCAGTCACTCAGGGGCCCAGGCTGACAGAGACTCTGCCATCAGCACGTGGCCTCCAAAGTCATTGTGGAGGAGAAGAAAAGTAGGATGATCTCACTGGATGTTTTCAAGGTCAAGCTCACTCATAGCTCACCTCTCCCATGTTCATTGACCAGAAATCAGTCACCTGGGCCCAACTGAAATGCAAAGGAAGGTGGGAAATGTAGGAATTGAAAATGAAATGGAAACACATGTATTGTTTCTGCTATGAGAAGTGATGAAAGGCTTCCCTGGGGAAAGAATGACTGATGGGTGTAGGGGGTACACTGACTCCTCAGGAAATACTGTGGGACCCCCAAATGGGAGAAGAATTTCCAGCCCTCTAAATTCATCAGCTCCTTTATAATTGGTTTATTTACACCCAGGCAGTCTTTAACTGCTTAATCTGTACAGTCGATTAATTTGGCTTTTATTTTTCATTTACTTATTTTACTACCGGAAGGCATTTATGAATGTTTACTATGTAAAAGTTGAAGAATAAGACTCTGTACAATTATAACCATATCATTGTTGGTTTCCCTCAAGGATCTTCAATCTAGTTGAAAATATAAGACAAATATGTAGAAGTATTAAATAATAACACCATAGAGTATTATTTACCAAAGGTATAAATAATACAAAATGTATTATACTCATTTCTAACAATACAGTCTTAGTGGTTTGAAATTAGACACTTGGTAGCTCATGGATGCCATTAAGTACCAGGTTCTTTACATCTTTCTGTTCTGCTGTCTAACAGCAAAAAACCCATTATGGTGTTATCTGACTAAGCCTGGCAAAACTTCATAAAAAAAGACTCTAGGTTCAGAGAGGGCTTTTCAGGAAGGACACAATGACTGGAAGAGAGGAACATATAAGGATCGATGGGCAATGGAAGGAAGTGACTGATGAGACCAGTGGTCAATGGGAACCTAAGGAAAGCTGAGCTTAGAGAAACTGGGGGTAGGGATAGTGAGGTGAGCTCCACAGGCCCATCCCAGAGTGTTTATTCCACCTTCCCTGGAATGTCTTAGGACGAAAATCTTCCAGAGTCCCCAGGATTACTGAATTATTCTCTGTGGTTACCAAATGTACCCAGCTCTCCTGGGATATCTATTTACTTTTCACAATGACACTTTTGATGGTTAATTTTATGTACCAACTTGATGAGGCTCTAGTTTCCAATTGTTTGGTCAAACACCAGTCTAGATGTTGCTGTGAAGGCAATTTTAAAGATGTGATTAACATTTAAATCTGTAGACTCTGGATAATGCAGATTACCCACCATAATGTGGGTGGGCCTCATGTAATCAGTTGAAGGTCTGAAGACAAAAGATTGAGATCTATGAAGAGGAAAGAATTCTGCCTCCTCAACACCTTCATACTTATGACTGGAACATCAACTCTTGCTGGAATTTTCAGTCTACCGGCATGCCTTGTTGGTTTCAGACTTGTCAGCCTCAACAATCACAAGAGTCAATTGCTTCAAGTAAACCTCTCTCATATTTGCATACTATTGTTTCTGTTTCTCTGGAGAATCCTGACTAATAACACACCTCTGATGACAACATCTTCCATGTTGAGGATTAGCTTGGATTTCAGGGTCTTGCTTTAGCCCAGCAAGATCTTTGAGGAAACAACACTTGCCTCACCTTCATTATGTGACGGCAGTTTGTCAGGGCAAATGACCAGGAGGCCAGCATGAAATGGCCCCTCCTGGGAAACAGGGTTCCCAAGTGTCAGAGCTGATCCTGCTTAGGCTTCTTCAAGGTCTGGGTCAAGTACACTTGCTTCATCAGCAGAAGTGAACTTCGGTTTCTGAATGAAAGTGGGGTTGGGCAGACTAGTCCTGGGGAAGGTCATGATGTTAGTGTCCAATATGTAGTTAGCAAGACACCTAAGAGGGAAAAGCTCAAATAGTTGTCTGTTAATACCGTAAATATTATCTAGGTTTCGTGGGTGCATCTTTTAGGGGAAATAAGAAAGTTTTTGTATAAGAAATTGCATTGTCCTCTGTCTGAAGAAAGAAATTATCAGGAACAACGAAGATGAGCTGAATAAAATTTGTAAAAGGAGAATTCAGACAGACCCACCTTGATGATGTATATCAAGTGGTGCCCAGGAACTTGAGTATCTGTTCCCTGTAGCAGGAACACCTTTAGAGTAGAGACTGGTGCATCCGGTTACTAAAGCTACACTGTTGTCTCTGAGCTCCACTCCAGCCTTCAGAGCTCTGCCTCTGATGTGGGGACTAGGATTCTGCAGATCACTTTTCTCCTTTGTGAACCAGTAGGGGGTGCAGGAAGAGGGTGCTGGACAGAAGAAGGGTCCAGGAAGACCCTTGCTCTTTCCTTTTGTCCGCTGTTTTTGTGTCATCTGAGTGAAGACCCTTCACTCCAGTGGCTGCAGTGGGTCCCAGGACAGCGTGTTTCCACTTTCCCAGAATTAGGCTCATGGCTCCCTGACAAAGGTGCCAGCTTTAGTTGGGTAGTGACCTGTCCTCAGTTATCTGAGTCCCAGATCTGCAGGGCCTCTTCTTGCAGCTTCTAAATTTTGATAATACCAACCTCTTCCTTTTCTACTCCCAGCCTTAGGGGACGGTTGTGTCTTGTAGTTACTATCTTGTTCAATGAATTCCTTATATTAAATTCTCCCATTGAAATACCTGGGGTGGTTTCTGTTTTTCTGTTTGGACCCTGACTGACACAAATACTTGATGATACCAGCCATCATTAATACTCTATTATCCAACAAATGATCTCTCTCTCTCCCTCTCTCTCGCTCTCTCTCATACACACACACACACACACACACACACACACACACACAAGAATGTAAGCGT
>PVKE010033752.1:0-17755 GCA_004027555.1 Craseonycteris thonglongyai | reverse complement strand
GCATAGTTATTTCTATTTTACTTTTTGACAGATAGAGAGAGAGACAGAGACAGAGACAGTTAGAGAACCGAACTGTGGGAACTCCCCAGTTCAGCACGTGGGTCCTGCCTGGGCCGGAGCCGGGATTCGATCCTCGGTCCTCATGGCCTCAAAGCGAGCGCTCAACCCGCTGAGCCGTCCCGGCTTTCCCCTATTGTTGGTTTAATAGACAATCAACCTGGTAAGATTTACACTCTACAAAGTTCTTTCATGACTTTCAAAGCCAGGAAGTGAGTTCCAAAGCCAGTACATTTTTCAAATCCTTTTTTTTTTTAAGATTTATTTTTATTGTTTTTGAAACAGAAAATAAGAGAGAGACAGAGAGGTGAGGGAGGGCCCAGGCCAGTCTCCACAGTTGCACTTCATTAGTTTTCTACATAGTTTCATTCCATAAGTGGGTGCAGAGCTGCACAGGGCACTAACCTGCCAGAGGTCTTCTGCATGGGAGACAGGCCCCAGTGAGAACCAAACTGGGAGCACACCCCAGTTCAGCATATGGGTCCTCACAGTCCAGGATCAGGATTCGATGCTTGGATCCCAGGGCTGCATGTTGAGTGCTCAACCTACTGAGCCATCCTGGCTTCCCCAAATCCTTTCCAATACTGTTTATGTGTGTCCTGTACATACATGCTTACTGCTCAGAGTTTGCTCTGGAGCTCAGGCAACTTTTATATTATAGCTCAGTTTTCAAATCCTCGGTTATCTTTTCTGGATGTGTTTCATGCATGCACCACTTGGGAGTGAGCACTGCACTTTTATTGGTTCATACTCAGAGTCAGTCATCTCCTTCTCTTCTTCCTTCTTTTGGAGATTTCCCCAACACTGGAGATTTCCCCTCAGCTATGAGGGGCTAATTTTCCTATTCTTCTGGCTAGAAAGATGGAATTCTCTCAAAGTTTTACTTCCCACAATGCTGTGCAGGTCCTGCACTTGGGTTGAAGTGACAAAAGAAAGAGATATGCAAATTATGAGGTTTTCCCCATACTCTTTGTATAACAGGACCCTTTTGCCTAGTTCCTCTATTCAGAGAGATGGGCTTTCTTTCTTGGTCTTAGGTAATTATGCAACAACTGCAGTGCCTCAAAATAGAGATAATTTAAGGCAGTACCAACAGGAAAATAAAATAAGTAAATGAAATTAGATATTTTTCTGGCACGAAAGACAGGTTTCTCTTGGAGTACTTGCTGACCTGCCTGCTCTGCAGTTACTGGTTTGGCCTAGCCTGAAGCTAAACCCACAACATAAAGGTAGTAAACACAAAAACAAAAAATCTTAACTCCTGCATATTGGCCTTTCTTCAAGTTTTGATTTCCTGTCCCAATCTGTCCATTGTCTACATTTTAAAGTTCTGAGGTAGTTTTTTTCCCCCTAGTTTTTATATATAATCAATGTAATGTAGTTGGTACACTCATTGTGGCTGGAACCAGTGTCCTATATTCTCAGTTCTAAATGGTAAATAAAAATATTTTATTAGTTAACACCACAAAAACCAATATGAAACCACAGCAAATGTGAACACTTTATTTTCCCTAGTATAAAACTTTGTGAATTAAATCCAATTATCTTTAGCATCAGCAACCCATTAATAAAAAATATCAGTACCTAAAGTTCAAGAAGGAAAGAATTGCATCAACCCCATCTCTCATTCTATTCTCTAGGTTTCCTTTAGAATGAGAAATCAGACTTCACTTTATCTCTACCTGAATGTAAAACAAAATGATAATTCTTTTTTTTATCCTTAGATAAATCACAGTTAACAAATTAGACCCAAGAAGAAAAAAGTTGTCAGGTTACCATCAAGTTTACGAAGACAAATACTTTTCTAAATATTTGTTTATACAATGTATCCTCAATGATCTGAGGGGACAAGGAGACATGATACAATTTATTTTAAGCTGGACATCTCATGATGAAAAAGACACACCTCAGCAGACGTGTTAATATTTCAGATAATCAAAATAACAGGTCATCATGCTCTGATTTGCTAAATATAACTACATATAATTTTCTTAGCAGTTAATTACTGCAAATGCCCACATCATCAAACCAGTGTAATTTCTGTTTTTTTTATGATTATCAGAGTCTATTAAAAGTTGTTTTTAGGAAATTTAAAAGTAAAAATATATAATAAACCTGGATTTTTGCAAACATATCTAGTTTGTAGAAATTGATACAACTCCATTTTATCAGATTCATTTACACAAATTAGTGCCCCAATGAAACCCACATTATGTCCTATATGTGTCAGCTACATTCATGATCATTTAAGATTTTAAGTTAAAATGCAGTTTTAAAAAAATTGTAATTGATTAAAAAAATTAAAAACATAAGCAAGAGCAGCTAATTAATCCTATTGCATTTAATTTTAAATTCAAATCCAAGCTCCTAAAAATTTATGCAATTCATAAATTTAATCAAAAAGTGTAATAGTAACAGATTGAAAAAACAAGTTCTTTAAACGAAACCGTAAATTATTACTGCCAATATATGAGGAATGTCATAAAAAGTAGAAGGCAGCCTTCAATCTATTTTATAGATGATTCTAATATTCCCATAAACAACCTATTAATCCACTTCCACTGTAAAAATGAAGTAGTAGGTAGAATGTTGTTAAAATTCATTTCTTCAAGGAATTGGATATACAGAATTGTACCTAGTTTAAAACAGCTATCTAAATTGATTTATCAGAGAAATTTTTCTTTCTTCTGGATTCCAATCAGATTGACCCTTTTCCAATTTTTTAAAATTTAGCTTTATAGATATTTTGTATCTTTGAACTTGAAAACATTAGATAAATATTTGTTTGTATATTTAAGGTACTTTAAAATTAGGCTTATAATTAAGTTCTGCTTATTGGCAACTTTGGGTCTAACTTGTATCCTGTTGCAAATTTTTTCATTCAAAATATTATTGACCATGAACCCTCTGTCATGTGAAATTATAGTCAAAAATATAAAAGCTACGTTCAAGACCATAAAATAAAACTGCAGGGATCTCTTGTTAGGAAGCAGTAAAAACGAAATCACACAATAAAAACATTAATATTCCAGAAGGTGTCAGACAGCTAATCCTTAAATAAATAACCATAACAATCCTGCTTTCTCAAGCCTATTTAAACAGCATATAGTTGTGAGAGATGTTCCCAGAGAGAGAGACTAAATATTCCTCCTACTAGAAATGTCTAAATTTTTCTGAAAAATTCACAACATTTTAATGTGAAGGGAGCTTAATGATTATTCACCCTAAAGGCTACAGATTTGTTTCTCACATGTTTGCAAGTATATGACAGATGTGAACTAGCACTGGTATATGACAATAGAAAGATTGGAGGTAGTTACCAGAGCAGGATCTTGGACAGTCTTTATATTACAGTTCAGTTCTCATAACCTTTGTTATGTGTAAAAATTAACAGTTTAGGAGTGGGGGAAGGGAAGAGACTATGACAAATCCAAGACTAAAAGCCTACCTGAATCTTTCTAGTTTATTTTTTAGTGCTACACTGATCAAAACCTTTTTGTAAAACCCCTCTAAAATAGGATTCAAACTGTGATGTTCTAGTTTGCCATCTCTGGCCAGTTGAGCACTGATTTTTCCAGAAGATAAAATTGGAGTCCAGAAGGTAAGTGATTTAACTTACGAACAACCTGTATAATTAGCTGACAAAGTGAGGGTTTGAAACTAGGTCAGGTAAAACCTCCCAAATTTTCTACTACTCCAAAAGATCTTCCTTTCTTTGTCATTACATTTTTGAATAATAGTAATTCCCTAAATATAAATAAAATAACATTGGAACACACATGTAACCTCAGATTAAATGCTAATACAAGGGCTGTCTGGAAAGTATCCAGCCATGTAACCATTCTTGTTAGGTATATTGACAATGGCTGGATTATTTACAGCCCTCGTATATTTATAGTTGTATTTACATTCCTTAAAATTATATCAAAAGTCATACAAAAAGGAAAGAAATTCATAGTACATTGAGAAAATTAGCCAAACAAAACTGTGATTCCCAGAATAACCCATGTAAAAAACACCCTAAGTAATTCATCTGAAAATCAACTGCCTTCCAGTTAATTTTAGGAGTGAAATTCTTTCTGAACAATGAATTTACACAGAAAGCCATTGTATGCAATAGCACTGAATGAAATATTTGCTATAATACAGTGTTGGAAGATACGATTTATAGCTTGAGCTGCATCTAAGTAAGGTTGCACATGTGAATATTGCTGTACATGACCTTTCTCACTGACAATAATGAGGTCAGTTCTTGACATATGGGATCATTTTTGGTTAATTAAAATGTACCCACAAAATAGAGCCCTTGAAATGAAGCCTGCTATAAACATAATTGCCCAGTGTGAAGATTCTGATATGACAAAACAAATACCTTATTTTTCTGCCTTTTGTCTTAACCTTGAAAATATTATAACCCCTCACAAAAGATTCAAAATAAGTGTCATGGAGGGTTTTTTCCCTTCTCTCTTCTATTCTCTGCTTTCTGCTTCTCTCACCTTAGCTTTCTTATTCTAATTCATTGACATCATCTTTCATTCATTTATTTAACCTTTAATTTACAAATATTTATTGAGTTTGCGGTGGGCACTAAAGACACAAAGATTTTCAAAATGTGTAATTTTAACTCAGACTAGTCAGAGAGTAAAACATATAAGTAAATAAAAGTAGTAGGGCATTAAGAGCTAATACAAAAAGTGTGCATATGGTATTTAGTGGACACTGAAGAAGGTGTTACTATCTCTAATAGGTATCATTAGGAAAGGCTTCACATAGAAAGCCATGTTTAAGGCGAATGTAGATGGATGAATAGTTTTCCAGACAGACATAATGGGAAATATATTGCAGAGAGCAAAACTATTACAATTAAAGAAAGTTATTGAGGGCATGGAATTACTCTCATCTATCTTTTTATACACAGCACCTAACTCATTGTCTGGCATATAATAGGCAATCAATAAATGTGCTGTAAACAATATTGTTTATGGGGATCTATAAATACCTTAGTTTGATTAGAGCATAAGATTAATGTGAAAGAGTGATGAGAATGAGGCTAGAAATGTAAGTTTGTGATAAGTCACAAAAGAGCATTGATACCAATCTAAGGAGTTTGACCTTTATAATAATGATCAGGTGAAGGACATGACCAAGTTATAATATAATGTTGGCTGATTTGAAGAGATTGGTAGTGGAACTAATAGACAAATGAGTAAGCTCTATAAGTAGTCCTAGGAAAAGACAATATGTATTGGTAAATACAAATTTGAGAGTAGCAATGTGAAGGGCAAAATGGATGAGGCAAAATCGGTGGCAGAAGGACCAGTTAGGGATCTATTACAATAGTCCACAGAGAAGAGGCTAAATACCTGAACGATGAGTCAAGATAAAGAGAAGAGAGATTTTTTAAGTATTTGAAGGCTGTAATTTCTAGACTATGTTGCCTAAAAGATGGTTGTGTTAGGGGGAAAAAAAGAAGAAATCAAGAATGATAGTCGCATTCTGGCTTGAGCACGTGATTGGATAGTGACTTTGTTTATCTAGTAGGAAAGGAAAAACAGGTTTGGGCTGGAGCTCTGAAAATAAATTGTTTTAGAGATAATAGATTTGAAATAGCATGGAATAAGTGAAACTGGCAGTTAGAGAAAAGATTTGAAGTTTAGAAAGAGGTGTTTGCGGGGGGGCAGGGGGGAAGAAGCAGACATTTTCCTTTTTCTTTCTCCTCAAATTCCTTCTCTGCCCAGCTCTTGCTCCAGGAGGCTAAGTTCTATGGACTGCATCTTTGGACTCTCTTGCCTTCATGTTACCCCTGGAGTTAGCCAATGAGAGGAATTGGCAGGAGTTATGAGCACAAATGGAGAGCTGTGTTTGGATCTTTATTTCCCTGGTTCCTGCCTGTAACATCACGATCTGGCTCTACTCCTTTATTAAAGTACTTTCCCCACTCTGCCCCTGTAACCACTACTATAAAGTTATAACTCTCTTTCCCTGGATTTTACTAACTGTATTCTTCCTCCCCCTTTTCTTCTGTTGCTATTGCAGGATATCGCATCACCACTAGTTGGTTCTCTTTAAATATTGTTCACATCTGTGTGAATAATCCTTTGTTAAATTCTCCTTCATTCTCTGTTTCACTATGGTTCTTTTCTGTTGGAACCCTGACTGAAACAATTAGCAATGCAGTTTCTCTTAAAATTATAAACCTGTACAAAGTAAATTGGAAAATGAAGATCTATTAGAAACCCAATATGATATAGCAATATAATAAGATATCCGAAATAAGAGTCAGTAAAGTAATGACAAAATTATGATCAGTGAGCCAAAGGACCATCTTAGTCCATTTTGGCTGCTATAACAAAATATGCGGAGTGGCTTATAAACACCAAAAGTTTATTTCACTTAGGCCTGGAGGCTGAGAAGTCCAAGATCGAGGCACTGGCATCTTGTTTGTTGAGAGCCTTGTTCTTAGTTCATAGACAGCCATTTTCTTACTGTGTCCTCACATGGCTAAAGATATAAGAGAGCTCTCTGGGGCCTTTCTTTTTTAAATAAGGGCACTATTATTAATCATAGGGGATCTATTCTCACATGCTAATCAACTCTCAAAGACCACTTCTTACAATCACATTGGAAATTAGATTTCAACACATAAATTTTGGGGAGACACAATCATTCAGTCTATAGCAGTCTTTTAATAAGAAAGATATATGCTTGATTATAGCTTAAATGAAAATCAAAATAGGATAATAATAAAGGCAATAATTTATTTTTATATAGAAATAAAATTTCAATGCATAGGAAAACACTTTATTCAAATTTAAAACAAAATAGCAACCCACAGTCTTAAAAATATGGTGGTATTTTCTCTTTGTGTCACTATAGAAGCCTATGATGTTCTCATCCTGCCCACAGCCAGTGCATGTCTAGAATGATCTAATTTATAAGTGACTGACAAAATTTTGGTTTCAAATACAGTTTTTCATTAAGGAGAATGAAGAAAGTTGGTGATTTTATGTCTTGAGTAATGAAAAAACAAATATGATCCTGCACAACCTTAAGAAAGCAAAAGACATTAAGGGGCCAGGATAGTGATAAAATGACAAAAGACTCAAATTAAATGCCTTGAACTGTCTAGTTTGTAATCATTTGAGCATCAAAACAGACAATAACAGTCATAAATAATTGAATCAAGTGGAATCTTGAAAAATATTGAATCTGTAAAAGTCTAAAAATTTAATATAAAGTATATGTAAAAGTCAATATAAATAAAATTAAAGGAGGATGAAATAACACAGAAGGTAGACTTAGAGACTTTTATTTTGTTAAGTGTATGTCTTTTATGAAGTATAGATATTTATTTTTCTCCATATAGGTAGTACCCAATATTCTGTTTTTGTATCTTCCTTCTCATACAGAGAGAATCCTGTTTTGCAACAACTTAAATATAGTTTATTATTTACAAAATTATTCTCCAATAATACTACTAATAATAAGACACTAAAAAGTCCAGGATTTCTTTATAGCTTTTTTGGTGCTTAAAATAAATCTTCCTATAAGTACACAAAGTACGGTGTTCATAAGTTAACAGATTTATAGTTTTCTTTGTCATAATAAAATTGATATAGTTGTGTTCATTTATCTCTCTGTGTGTTTAATTTTAATCTTGGCATCTTTCCAATCATTTTTATTCATTTAAATTATTTAAACATTTATTTTATTGTTTTTGACAGAGACAGAGATAGACAGAAGAGGGAGGGCCCAGAGCAATCTCCATAGTTGCACGTCATCAGTTTTTGACATAGAATTGGTCCACACAGGTGGGCGGGGGCCACACAGGGCAGGAACTGGGCTGGGGGCCTCCCAAATGGGACGCATGTCCCCTCAAGCCAGGGGCTGAGCTGGGGGGGGGCAAGAAACAAAGTAGGGGGCTCCTGCATGGGAAACACAACCCAGTTCAGCATTACCTCCCAGTCCGCACAAGTCAGGACCAGGATTTGATCTTCGGTCCCCAGGGCTGCAAAACAAGCGCTTACCCACTGAGTCATCCTAGCTTCCCCTAATTTTTTAAATATATGAATCAAATGGTTATAAATTAAAATCATTTTAATAGTGCACTCACAACAGTGATTGAATTTGACCTCCCAACTGAAACCATTGTTCAATTAGTAAAATATCTGAAGTGGTTTTTAAGATAATGGGTTTTAGCCAATAAAAGACAGTGATGCTGAGAAATGGAAAATGAGCACAGCGAGCCTTACGATTGCATCAGCTTAGTGCCTAGAGCTGTGCTTCCCAATCCCTTCCCACTTGTGGACCCCTTTTTAGCCCATGTCTATAAATTGTACTCCTTGTTTTTAAAACAGCTGTTTTTAAATCCTGCCACTTTTGTTCAGTGCCTATCTTAATGTGAAATAGTGGAAATGAGGTAATGAGTTTGGAAAGAATAATTACTACACTAAAAGTACAAACCACAGATTTAATTTTACAATATTCATAACACAGTTAAATGTTGATAATGATCATCAAAAGTGTACAAACTTTTATTATTAATAATAATATTTATGTGTGTTATCTGAAAAGTCTATAATAATTGCTTTGCAGATCAATAGCCAATTGAAACTTTGTTAGTGAGATCCTTGAGTTTGCTTTGATGCACTTAGTTTCCTGAAATCAGGCTCAAAAGGTGCAAGATACAGCCTTAAATCTGGGCTTGCATTAAGCTTGTTGCGGTACTTATTTCTGATGAAGATGTAAGAAAAAAAAGCTCTCTCCACTAGTTCACTGTTAGTAAATGGCAAGAGGTATTTGAGCGCCTTCTCACTGAATTGTTTGTATTCCTCACTGACATCTACTCAGAAAGCAATAAGACGTTTTCTTTTAAAATCAGAATTTAAAGAAGAATCAATTGAAAGTTAGACTAACTGCTCTGTTTCATTGATTGGTAGTTTAGTTTCTTTGAAGAGTACTTCATTGAATGGATCTGCAATTTAGCTGTTTTCTTTTTCTCAGTGAGGGAAATACTTATAAAAGGACACTCTAAGACTTGCCAAGCGAATTACAATATTCTTTTTCATGTTTTTGCATAGTTTCAAGTCATTCTCAGATAAGAAGTTGTACAGAGTTTCACGAGCTTCTGAGAATGCGGTAATAGCTCAGCAGGTTGAACATTCGCTTTGCAACTGCGAGGGCCAGAGACTGAGTCCCAGCCCTGGCTTGTGCAAACGCAAATGCTGAACTGCAGTGCACAATTGATAACCACCAGGATGGCTCAGTGGTGAAAATGCTTACCTCCCATGAAGGGGTGGGGGGCTGGTCCCGTTTCTGCCCTGCATGGCCCCACATTCATCTGTGTGGACTAAAACCATGTCACAATTAATGATGTACAACTCTGGAAACTCTTCTGGGCTCTTCTCTCTCTCTCTCTCTCTCTCTCTCTCTCTCTCTCTCTCTCTCTCTCTCTCTCTCTCTCTCTCTCTGGACTCCAAAAGTCCAGTTTTTAAATCATTGACTCAATTTTGTCATTTACTTTGAATATAGTGATTGAGCTGTTTTGAAGCCCAATGTTGAGTTTGTTTATTTGTAGAAAAATATCTAATAAATACTGAAGACTTTGAAGCCAATCACTGACTCGAAATTTTGGAGATAGAAATGATAGACTCCAAAAAATACCTAGACTCCATGTCTAAGTTTAAACATCTATGTAAAGACTTTGCCGTGAGATAGCCACCTTACTTCCTTATGCAAAAGTGATGTGCTGTTAATGTTCATGTCTTCATTCAGCGCTTTAAACAATCCTGGCAGTTACCAGTTGCACCACATTCAGCATATGGATTTGCATGGGCAAGGATTAGAAATTGAACCCAGGACCTTGTGATTGTGAGGCAAGCATTCAACAACTAAGCTATCCCAGCATCCCTATACTCTATGCTTTATTAATTAATATGTGTCATTTTATATTTTCTAGATCTTGCTGTGGTCTGTTTCCCTTGTTCTTTTATTCTTTTACTATTTAGGAAGATATATATTCTTATGATTATGTTCAATACTACACTTTCTATAATGATTTATACCTTTTAAAATTTGGCTTCTGCCATTTTTAAATCATTTTAGATAACATTCTTTGACTCCCACTTATTATATATGTAATACACAATGAGATTTATCTGTTTTCATTTGGTTCCTTTACCTCTTTTTCTCTCCTTCACAGATTCCTTTAACTCTTTCAGCAGACTGGAATCGTGCTCTCCAGTCATTGTGACACCCTTTCCTTGACATTGATCAGCAGGATACCCTCCGGATCCCAAACACAGTAGCCATGATTTTTCCAGCTGATGTGGCACTTTGAACTTAGGCAGTGGTGTGGCCTTTTGTGTGTGTGTGCTTTCGAGAACTTTTATTCAATGCACACTTGTACACACATATTTACAATACATACATATTTTTGTACTAACATTATTTTTTTAGTTATTTTTTATTGTTAAATTTATTGGGGTAACATTGATTGGCAACGTGGCCTGTTCATGCCACTTCATGGACTCCTGCTTTGGCTCAGCTCATCATGATGAAACCAAGTTTCATCTCCAGTGATGATCAATTTAAAACTTCATCTTTATTGTCTCTGCAGAGGTCCCAATATTGTCGTGAAAACTGGACATGATGTTGTTTTTGAGGCTGCATGAGCATTCTCGGTACCCATTTTGCACTGACTTTTGACATCCTTAGATGCTGATGGGGAATATTCCACATGGTTGTAAGTGATACTCCAGCTATTTCTGCAAGATGCTTTTCATTCATTCTGGCATCTTCCACTTCAATTTTTCTACTTTTTTTGACAGTGTCTGAGGAAGTGGCCTCAACAGGGTGTCCCAGACAAAGGTCATCTTCAATCCATTGTGCCTTGCTAAAAGGGAATGCCACTTGAAAACCATGGATTTCTCAAGGGAACGGTCCTCTTAAACTGCTAACATCTCTTCTAAGATGGTGTGAGGTGTTTTTCTTTGTGTTGTGAGGAACTTAATGATGGCACAGATTTCAATTTTATCCTTACTTGGGGTTTTCTTCATGTTTGACTATGCTGACCTTATACATCATTTTTAAATGGGACAGTACCATTTTCTTCATATTTCCTGATCATCCCATCATTTTCATATAAATGTTAATTTTGTCCTGTTTAAAATTTTTTTTGTAGAAGCTGAACATGTGTTGTTTATGTATCATAAGGCTCTATGTGTGCAGTAAAACTACTAGTGTGACAAAAGAGGAGGTTTCATTTACTTTATCCAGCCAGGGCCAGGCTTTTTGAGTTAGCTACGATCAGAACCCCACCCCCTTGCTTGTCTGTAGTAGCAAGAAATATAAGAGGTGATCACTAAGCCCCGTTCAGTGTGTGGGAGCCAGGAGGGTCTCAATGTACACAAGCTACTGGATGGGCTCATCTGGCTGTTTGCTTTCATCAGATTAGGAATGTGGGATACAGTGACTGAGTCTTACTGTTATTTCTACCATTATTCTGCCCATAGAGAATCTTTCTGTCCTACATTCAGTTTGAATCAGACTTTCCAGACTCATATTTCAGTTCAACAGGCTGTTTAGCTAATTTTTATTACAGCAGAACTCTCCAGTGGGACATCAGTATGTACCAGCTTTGATAGTGGTCAGGGTATTCATTTCTTCTTGTGTGTGTATTTATGGTTTTTTGTTTACTTGTTTGTTTGTTTGATTTTGCAGCCTGGCCACTGAAGTCTGCATTAGCATGTTCAGTGTGGTATGCCATACAGATTTTTTTTATAGCTCATGTGATATTTTATAAGTATTTTATGTATATATATATGTGTATGTGTGTGTTATTTATGAGTATTTTTTGGGTTTTGTATGCAATAAATTAGTGTTATTCATTTGCTCC
This sequence comes from Craseonycteris thonglongyai, assembly GCA_004027555.1. Lineage (NCBI taxonomy): Eukaryota > Metazoa > Chordata > Mammalia > Chiroptera > Craseonycteridae > Craseonycteris > Craseonycteris thonglongyai. The sequence goes on along the minus strand of PVKE010033752.1, from coordinate 5,802 downwards.
CCTTTCCATGTTCTTTTGCAGTGAGTTAGGTTGGCTTTTTTTTTTTTTTTTGGTCTCTTATAGCCTGAGAGACCACAACAAAGGGAACTGCAGTGGTTTTGTTCTATTGGGGTTTTCTTATTTTAGTATCTGTAGATTGTTTTATTTCTTGAATTTCTGACCTTAGCACGGTTTCTTTTATATGTTGTAGGTTCAGGTTTCTTGCCTAGAGAGAGAACATCACTAGGAAGAGGTGGAGCAAATGCATTCTCGCTGCTTACTATGATCAGAGTCCCACGTTGTACTCATATCATTGATTCCTTAGCATTGACAGCTGGCAAACCGATTCCTACTGAACCTACTAGAAATCCATTGTGCTTTGGACTCAATGAGGCAAATGCACTGTAGTGGGGTATGGGGATGTACATGTTGGCCTCACTCAGATGCAGCATCTGTTCTGCTATAATGTTAGTTTTTGTTTTGCCTGTATGCTAACTGGTGGCTTTGTTATTCATTGACAGTGGTTTAAACAAGCATTATATTTGAAGTTTTATTTTTTAAAGATTTATTTATTGTTTTTGACAGAGAAAGAGAGAGATACAGAGTCAGAGACAGAGAGAAGGGGGAGGGCCCAGAACAGTCTCTATAGTTGCACATCATCGGTTTTTCCACATAGTTTCATTCCACAGGTGGGCCAGGATGCACAGGGCAGGAACTGGGCCGGGGTCTCACCCGGTGAGAATCGAACTGGGGGCACTTCCCAGTTTAGCATATGGGTCCACACGGGCCAGGGCCGGGATTTGATCCTCAGTCTCCGGGGTTGCAAAGTGAGCACCTAACCCACTGAGCCATCCCAGCTTCCCCAAAGTCTTATTTTTTTAATTTTTAATTTTTAATTTATTTTATTGATTTTTGAGAGAGAAACAGAGACAGAGAGAGACAGAGCGAAGGGGGAGGGCCCAGAGCAGTCTCCATAGTTGACATTAGTTTTCCATATAGTTTCACTCCACAGGCGGGCACAGGGCAGGAACTGGGCCGGAGCCTCCCACATAGGTCCCAGCAAGAACTGAACTGGGGGCACACCCAAGTTCAGCATGTGGGTCCACACGGGCCAGGGCCAGGATTCGATCCTTGGTCCTTGGGGCTTCAAAGCGAGTGCTTTACCCGCTGAACCATCCCAGCTTTCCCCAAAGTCTTATTTTTTAAAGCTTAAAGTCTACCCTTGCAATGCCAAAGACAAAGAGGTGAAACTGCAGTTTTAATGACAATCTCCAAAAGAAATTCAAGTTTATTAAACTGGACAAATTGTGTAGTGATAGATCAAAGATGGGATGCCAATATTGTAATGTCCATTTTTCCATTGCTCATGGAGGTTAAAGTAACATCAACAAACATCCACATAGCCAGAAACATAGGATGCTAAAAAGACTCTGGCTTCTGTGAAAACATCAGTTGGTTTATGAGATGCGATGATGATAGTGAAAGTGATAAAAATTGCAGCAAGCAAAGCTCATTTAGCTTATCATTCTGTGTATTTTGCCCAAAGTTTTCATGCAAATGATTCCTTTAAACATTGAGAAACAAAATTTATAAACCAAAATTTTCTTCAGAATGTACAAAACTAGAAACAATAATTACCAATATTTTATCACCATACATATTGTGCAAAGTAAAAGAGGATTTGAATAAAACAAAAAGCATTACAGTCAGCTTAGATGCATCAAACAAACAAACAAAAAATCAAACTTTTTCCAATTTTTGTGTGGTATTTTTGGCCATATCATGTGTTTAAGAGAAAATTATAGATTTTGTTTCCTTACCTGGTGAAACATCCAATCTACAGTATCTGGGTTGAAGGAAGGAATAGACAAATTTGCTTTACAGGACAAAATCATTGCTGTGTGTATAGGTAACACGAGCACCAATTTTCGTGGTTGCAAAAGACTTGGCAAAAATAATGTATGGTCAAAATTTGAAACTGAACTGAAGAGGCTGATTATCTGCATTGGTTGTGGGACACACTTTATACACAATTGTCTCTAGTGTTTTTGATATTGAATGTTTTGCAGTGAAAGTATATAAATACTTCAATATATAGAGTTGAAAAACTTTTGTGATTTTGCATAAAACAATTATGCTACATTGTTAGAGCACAGAAATACAAGGTTTTTGTCTTTGAATCCATTAATTGACAGAGTTTTAAGCACGTTTGATGGGCTTAATTCTTGTTTTCTTTCTCAAGATAAATGCCCTGTTATGTTGCAAAAATGGTTTAAAAATATCTGTTTAAAATTGTGGCTGCCATTTGCAAGAGATCAAGTGTCTATCTTTTAACTTACATTAATTTAATTAAAAACAATAATATTTCAGCTACAGAAATTGCCACAAACATTCAAAATCTTGTAAACAATTTAAAGTCCAGAAAAAAAATCAAGTTTTTGTAACTACTGATGTCAAAAAAACAACTGAAACTATCAATAGATTCAGGAGCAATGAATGAGGTAAAGTTTTTTGAAGTAGTTAAGAAATTCTATGAAGCCAGCTTAAAATATATCAACAAGTTGAAGTGCAGTGTAGGAAACACTAAGACTTTCAAGTGGGTGCTACTAAGGAAGACAAGTGAATAGAAAAAAATACAGGAATGCCTGAACAAGGAACTCATCACACACACAGAAACAGAACAAACTTGTGTATTCAATGAATGGACCCTCATAAAATCTACAGTTGGATACATAAAATAAAGAAAACATTTTTGTATCTAATAGATGGGTATAGATTGTTTTTCTGAAATAAGAGAAAAAAAACCACCTAGACTTTCAAGACTTTTGTAATATTGTGGGATTTATTCTTTGTCTTCTGGGAAGTATAATACCTGTCAAAAGAATGTTTTCCATTATGAACAGTAGGCATTCAAATGAGAAATCTAGATTAAGTTTGAAACAATGAGGGTTATGTTAGTTGTAAAACAAAACTAGTCACGACATGTAGAGAAGTTTTATGATAAGGAGTTGAAAGACTGAAATTTGCTGCATAAGATTACTTCATTGAAGAAATATTCATAGTATGATTGTGGTGAAGTATAGACCCCTCTACATCTACCTAAATTTTTGTATGAGTTCCGTCACTTAAAAATGAGAATTTTTGATTTATAAATTCTGTTTATCAATGTTGAAAGCAATCATTTGTGTGACAACTTTAGCCATGATACACAGTATGATAAGCTAAAAGAGCTTTGCTTGCTGCAATTTTATCACTTTCACAATCATCCATCACATCTCCTAAACCAACTGATGTTATTACAGAAGCCAGAGAGTCTTTTCAGCATCCTATGTTTTGGGGTATGTAGATGTTTACTAATGTCACTTTTACCTCCATGAAAAATGGATATTATAATATTGTAATAAGTCACAGAATTTAAAAATAAGTGACAGAACTCACACAAAATATGTTCAATATGTTCATGAACAAAACTTGTGTTATCATCTTACTTTTTCATGAATATGAAATATGAAAGGTTTCCATAAAAAATCCAGCCATAAATGTGTTTGCTTTTAGCTTACATGGCTGCATACTTTCTGGATAGCTCTCGTATTATATAACCTCATCCAATTTCTGTCATTCCAATATCTCATTTTTGTTTCATGGAAATATGATCAGCCTATATTTGACATGCTTCTTCAGGGATACCTGAAAGAACACAAATGTAACAGGCTGACTTTTGGCACATATATTAATAATGTGTCAAACAATCAAAATATATGCACTAGTACTCCCACCTCTCCAATAACCCCTTGTTCCATGAATTTCTTGACCATCCCTCATATTTTCACCATTTGGTTTCATGTATGATAATGCATTCATTATGTGGCTGTTGAGTCTCTCCTGAAGTTTGTCAAAAGAAAACAGTATAAACCAATTAAGAATCTAGATAACAAGAGACATTTTTCATTAACCCTCTGGAAATCATTTTAGGGAGTGAATCCTTTAATGTAATGATTGTGATCAACCTGAAATTTAAATTTGTTCTGCTTTTTACAAGGAAAAGAGAGCTCAATTACTTTGTATGCCTTCTCTTATGAGCCCATGTTTTGATTTCTCATGTTGAAATTCCTTGCTATGTTGTCAGTGCATAAAAGGAGTCAAATGGTAAAGAGGTAATCCAAAAATTGGGTAAAATATTGGAACACGGCACGGGAGCCTATTTTCTCATAGATTATAAGGCAAAGATAGGTTTATTCATTTGTTAAGACAATACTTACTGATCACCTAATAAAGTGCCAAGCATTGTTAGACTTTATAAATACACAGTGCAAAGACCGACTCTATTATTAAGTGTCTCATTATCTAGTAAGAAAGAGAAACAAGTAAAATCAAAACAGGGGAAGCTGGAATGGTTCAGCGGGTTAAGTGCTCGCTTTGCAACCCCAGACCCCAAGGATCGAATCCCGGCTCCGGCCCATGCAGACCCATATGCTGAACTGGGGTGTACCCCCACTTCAGTTCTTGCCAGGGCCTATGAGGAAGGCTCCTGGCTCAGTTCCTGCCCTATGCAGCCCTGCACCCACCTGTGGAATTAGTTTTCCACTATATGGAAAACTAATGCTGTCAACTGTGGAGACTGCTTTGGGCCCTCACCCTTCTCTCTGTCTCTCTCTGTCTGTCTCTTTCTCTGTAAAAAAAAAAAAAATCAAAACAGGCACTATAGTAGTATCATGATTAGAGGAATACATATGTGCTATGTGAGCACTGAGGAAGGGCAGTAACCCAGTGTGGGGGTTTAGTGCAAGACTAGGTAAGACAAACTACCTCTCTGCGAGGTGTGTGTGTACAGCACAACTTTCTCGACTAGACATAGTGGCTCTGGAACCAGACCTCCTATTCATCAGTTGCCAAGGCATTATTAAACTGGTTATATCAACATTATGTATTCATCTAGTTGGAGAGTATTGAAGATATTATATGAAAATAAAGAAGGAAATTAATTTATGCTTAGAGAAAATTGCATTGTTTTGTGCATGATCTACCATGGAATGGAGTAGGGGAGGCCACTTTCAAGTTAGAGAGAGGATTCAAGAGTACCCTTGGGAAAGTTTGAGAAGTATTAATGAAATTTGTGAAACACAGGATTGATATTTGCCTGAGAATGCTAACAGTGAGAAACTAACTAGTATCATTGTCCTAAGGCAGTAAAACAAACTAGAGGGTTCAATGGGCAGTAGGCTGAATTTTCACTGAAAGAAGGGCATAAGTATATTTTCTAAAAAGTGAATGTGAACCTCTTTAATAAAAAAATCAGCCTGGTGAGTCTTAAAAAAGATCATGTTAGAATGACTTGCCTCCAATATTCCAGGGAAACCCAAAGTTTTCATCAGATAAAGAGGGAAAGGTTTTAAGTTTATTAAAGAAGGGCTTTTTCTCATTAAAAGATCTATGTTAGGAGGTCCCTTCTATAGAACCTCCAAAAAAAGTCCCACAAGTGAAAGAACCAGTAATATTACGTTCTCCACATTCATAAGACTGACATTGTTAGTTGGATATAGTCCCATTCACTATTTTTCCTTTAATCCCCTTGCCTTTGAAGTCAATTCATGAAGTCTTCTCTAAACCCAAGGTCAATAAGTTCAGTACTGATGATTTCTTCTACACTGTTTATTGTTTTGGGTCTTATGTGGAGGTCTTTAATCCATTTTGAGTTTATTTTGGTACATGGTAACAGTTCACAGTTCAGATTCATTCTTTTGCATATGGTTTTCCAATTTTTTCAGGACCATTTACTGAAGATACCCCCCTCCCCCCCGCTCCCATTGTATTGTATATTTTTTG